>JADLZK010001868.1:0-11729 GCA_015847255.1 Hyparrhenia diplandra | reverse complement strand
CACGCCCACCTAAGTTGGCGCGTTTTTCATTGGGCGTAAAGGCCAAAAGAACGGCCGGTAAATCGGATCTGAGGGAGACGCTTAAACCCCTCGGGTTACCCACGAAAACCCCGGCACAAACAACCAGCAAGAAACGGAAGGAGAGGGGTGGGGCGGACCCTCAACTAACAACCCCATACAGGTTGAACCTATTACAATAGACACCGCGCAACACCGGGTACCTAGCGATTAGAACCAAACATGACAATAGCGGCAAAGCATCCGCTAGAAACCTAATTTCGCCAAGCATCCGTCCGAACCAACCTCGGCGACAAAGCATCTGGGAAAAGACAAGAGCGCAAAGCATCCGCTAGAAGAACCTCGGCAGCAAAGCATTCGCCGGAAGACGGCTACGACCTCAGCCGCACGCCGCACACCGGAAACGAGGGCTCGAGACGCCCGCGACACCGGTAAGTAATACCGAAACGCCCAGGCTAAATAACGGCCGCGACCTCAGTAGCACGACTGCCCGGAAACGCATGCTCGTAGAAGACAAGGCGGCCAAGCATCCGCCCAAACGCATTTAGAAGAGCACCTCGGCGCAAAGCATCCGCCGGAACGACAACGAAAGACCTCGGCGGCAAAGCATCCGGGAAAACAAAGACACCTCGGGCGGCAAAGCATCCGCCGCAATCATTTACGTCTAGAGCTACCAACCGCAGCAAAGCACCGCCCAAAGACGACTTGACCACAACGGGCGCAAAGCATCCGGCCAAAAATCGACGCGACACCGGTGGCACGCCGCAAGATAATGTGTAACCGGCTCGTAGAATCCCGCGACCTCGGCACACATACCGGAAACGCAGGCTCGTGAATTCAGCCATGACACGATAGCACACGCCCACCTGAAACGCAAGCTCGTGAAAGAGGAAAGCACCTCGGGCGCAAAGCATCCGCCGGAAACAACAACGACTCAGAGATACAACAACCACTAGCTAGACAACCCGGTGAGGTGAAAACCTGAAGCACAAATAGGAGCAAAGAAGACGACCAAACCGACCAAGACGGAGCAGCGGCGGGGTTCCGTAGGAGGCTGCGAGGAGTGCTCAAGCGTTGCCTTCGTGAGGGAGATCGACGTCCGCGAACGCCGAAACGCAAAGAGAGCACCAAATGGTCTTTCGACTCCAACTTTTGCAAGACGAACCGCCATCCCTCGGCGGGCTGCGCTGACACCAACTTCCAACGCTGCGCCGGTGAGGTGGCCCGACATGCCCGAAAGCGCCACCACGAAGCCCCCGGTAGCACGCCCCGCCACCACGGCCCAGCCACCACACCGCACCACCACCGCAACATAGACGAGCGTGAAGAAGGAATAGGTTGCCGCCATCGCAGCGTGCCAGAAGTGGAAGAATGAGCGAGCGCCCCAAGGGGAAGATGGCGCCGGCGTCACCGCTCATCCACTGGCCGGGGCGAGGCTGAAGCTTTCGCAAATTCCACCAAGAGCGACGACGAATGGCCGCCCACAACCGGGGAGGCCACCGCCCGGACGCCGAGCGGGACTGCCGCGCCGAAAGCGGGCCCCAAGGCCTAGCACCCGGGCCGCCGCCCGCCCGAAGCTTGAGGGGCGAGGCTCGCCACCGCCGGTAGAGGGGGCCGGTGTCGACGCCTGGATCCGGGGCCCAAGTGCCGGGATCCGGCCAGGCAAGCCGCTGCGCGCGCACTGCCGCCGACGGTGGCCGAAGAGAGTGCCTGTGTCGCCGCGGCATCGCTGGGCGTGGGCCGCCCGCAAGAGCGAGCACCGGATCCGGCAAGGGAAGAGGCGGGGAAGGGCGCCGCCCGGTGAGCAGCCTAGCGGAGAAGCCACGGAGCCGCCCGTTGTCTTCTGCCGCCGCCCGCCATCCTCGTTGCGCCAACCACGTAGCGGCGCCAGGGAGCCGCCCGCGGCCTAACCTCGGATAGCGCCCCGGCGTCCAGGTCCATCAGGCTCCGCGAGCCCAGGACTCGAAACAGCCCCAACGTACGACCGGCCTCGACGGGATCTGCGTCCACCGTCGGCGCAACTCCAGCGCCAAACTCGAGGGGGTGACGGATCGGTTGAGGTAGGCGCAGATCCGGCCGCCGGATTGACAGCTTAGGCCGCTGGGGACGCCAGCGGAAGGGGAGTTGGAGGAGGGAGGTGGAGGGGTAGGAGGGAGAGGAGGGGTGCACGCGGCGGAGCCCAGCTTTTGAGGGGCTACCGCTGGCCGCCGCGCCCGCCGCCGCTGTGAGCCTGGAGGGCAGCGACGGCGGCCAGAGGGAAGCGAGCCGGCGGGGAACCTCCCGGTGGCGCGCGGTTGGTCGCCCCCGAAGTCGCCACGGCCGCGGGCGCGGGGGAGGTGGGTTTCCTACGTGTATCCCTTTGACCCGCGGACATCTCTTTGTGCACCGGTACTTGAGTACAGTACAGTAATGTAGTACATGCAGGCTGTACTCTGTAGCATTGCAGGAGCCCGACCAACACCTGGTCTTCTTGGCATTCACGGCATCGTTCGCTTCTTGCCGTCCGCGCCCGGGAAACAGCAGGCGGCCTTTGTGGTGAAGTGTACTCAAGGTCATGTAAGTTTTACATCTAGAATTAACGACTCCCTCCGTCCCCAAATAGATGTCATTCTCGCTTCCCGAAGTCAACGTTTTCAAACTACCGGTAATTATATATTGAAATATATAAATATTTATGCTAAGTAATTAATATCATCGGAAAGATCTTTAAGTCTAGTTTTTTTAATAAATTTATTTAAAAATATAAATGTTTGCATATTTTTGACCGACACGCACCCCATAGCGACATCTAAAAAGGGACGGATGGAGTAAGATTTAGTCTCAAGGGTACAAGTAAAGGAAATGTAGAAAAGCTAGAAATTGTTATAATTTGGAATTGAGGTAGTACTTTATTAATGCAAGTTTAAACGGGTGAGGTAACAGTCCACTTGTACCGCCCACTCGTCCAGTAGTACGTAGTACCACTGTTCCTAGCGATGCATGTTTTATTTGCACAGTCCGAGACAAAGCATGTTACCTGTGTGCATACATGCACGAGCACCCCTAAGCCTGGAGACCGAAGCAGGAGTTGACTCAAACGGATAACAAAACGGTAATGCTCTGGTTCGAGCGTCCGACCCGATCGGACGGTGAAACTCGGTGGGCTTTTCACCCAGGCGGCCCAACTCCCTGGCCTATCTTCCTCCACCAGCTGTCTTCGGCAGGCAAGCCAGTTCCTCATTTCGCATCTCGTTGCCTCGCCAAATCGGGAACCGCCGCCCGGTACTTCCAGCTCGCCAACCGCCGCGCGCCGCGGGGGGGGGTGCCGCTCCTCCCTCACCCGCTCGCGTCGGCGGGCATCCGCCAAGCCCGCACCCTAAATCTGCTACGCCCGGCGACAAATAGCGCGGCTTAGCGGCCGTGGCGCCTCCACCTCACCGGGAACCAACGCCCGGCGCCCGGCTGGGGAGGCAGGGTCGTCTCAAATGCGGCACCCGATCTCGTCGGCGGGCATCCACGGATGCGCGCGCGTCTACACCCCCTCCGTGCGGCGCGGCTGGCGTCTGCACCCTTCCATCCGCGCGAATCGGCATCCACCCCAACTGTTGGGGTTTTGTAGAACTTCCATCTCGCGGGGGTGTGAGAAAGGCGGTCGCCGCCCGGCGAAGAAAGATGCGGTCACCTGGTTCACCGCCCGGCGCCTACACCGGGCGCGCGTCGTCCTACACCTCTAGGCGTCGACATTCCCGTTGATTCGGCGAGGGTGTGTTCCTCCTCTGCTCGTCTTGGCGTAAATCGCTGGTTGCTGCTCCGCCCCGTCGTCTCCCCTCGCCGGTGTCGGGTTAGTCGCCGTCTCCTCCTCCTCCTCCTCCCCCACCCTATGCCCCTACTGCGCTTTCGGCGTATACGTGCTCGCGCTCGGCTCGCACATCTCGTCGCCGCGCCCATCTCACCAATACCGCATGCCACGCATCAAGCTCCCTCCTATTCCTAGAGCTGGGTGCTGCCTGCGTCGCCCATGCCCCTACCACGGAGGTGACACCACCTCCCTGTGCTGTCACGTGTTGGTGTTGCTTGCGGCCGCGGTTGCCGCTGGCACGCAGCGCGATTCCCCGCCCGATTCGATTCCCTGTGGATGCGGGGGGCGGGGAGGCTACGCCCTGCGCATTGGTCAATTACTTTGTTTAGATGTTAGCCCTTTTAAGTGGTGGAGCTAGGGTGCGACCGTGTGCTGCCGGTGGTAGCCGCCACTCCCCTCCCTGCTCGTCTCCATGAGTGCAGTTCGATAACAAACACCCACCCAATTTAATATACAATGACATGAGATGGATACATTCATGTACCTTGATGAGTGCAGTTCGACAATTGCAAGCCATTGTTGTATTTGTTTTGCACATAAACTATTGAACGAAGGGCGTCGCCAACTTCAGCGTAGCGCATGTGTAGGCAGAAATTCAACTATATTGTTCATACTGCATATCATTACAGAAATAACATAGTAATAGGTTCAACCATACATGCAGATTTCTAGAGCACTCGGTATGAGTTGCGCAGCACATGTCAAATGCTATGCAACCATGTTGTAGTGTTAATACGTTCAAGGAATCACATCTTTATGGCTGCATTCCTGCATGATTCACTATTAATTTCTCACTTATTCCATATACTACATTGCTATGTTCTTTGTGTGAATGTGTTGCCCCTATACAGCTAGCATTTGTTTCACATAACGACATTAGTGCTCTGTTCCAAATAATCAAAACTGGTGTGTGCATGTTTCATTATGTAGATGTTATTTTTTTAATATGGACATATGTGTATGACTGTAGGAGGTTCTTGTTCCACCTTGATCCTAGTTATCCCCTGCACATATATCCTAGTTTTTTTATGTTCTATGAGATTGTTAACATTTTTATTGACCATGTTTCATTCTGTCTTGTGATGTTTCACCACGATATGTCTATTATTTCAAAGTGATCTGTTTTTCTTTTTTTTTTTTATATGCAGGAACTGCTATTCCCAAGCCCAAGCGGTCATCAAATGAACTATTCAAGACAAGGTTTTTCAGTCTGTAGGATACATGATTTGGTGCGTGAGGGCAAGATCAATGCTAAACAGGACTAAAATGGATAGTTGATCTTTGGTTTTGGTGCCCTACTTTCCATGTCCGAGCTTCTGTTCCTATATAGCTTATCCATTGGACCATCAACCACATAGATACTGAGTTGAGAGAGTTTAGGTTTAAGAAAAAGGTAATTGTGTTTGACAACCACTGATTTGCAACATTGTTGGGGTGCTTAGCGGATCGAGCCCGTGAAGCTTTGTTGCTCTCGGATGATTTTGAGAATTTTTTGAAGATCGTCCGGTAGTTTATGTGCGGATGCCGGGGTCCCATTCAGAAGTGCATTGATTGTTAGTTGTGATGCGGTGGAGAGGTTGTGGTTTTACGCCGGAGTCGTCATCGCTCTCCGCAATCGGGAAGGTGGCCAAAAAGCAAGGCAGCTCATCTATCTTCTAGGGGAGGCACGCCGCAAGGTGATGTCAAGAAATCCGCACTACAAGGGGGTGTGATGCGGTCTCCATAGAAGAAGCACTTCAATATGCAAGGTATCGGTAGTTTTAGATGTGATTGATTGTTAGCTTCTGAGTTTTTCCATGGCGATTATGCAATTGCTAGAGTTTCTAATGCTACATTCTAGGGTTTCTAATGCCACATGGTAGTTCTCTTGTTCATTCTCGTACCTATAGTATAATCGTTCTTGTCATGTTGCAATGGCTGTTACTATATAGTTTCTTCTCTTATATGTGCTTGTTGCATAAAGTCTTCTTCAATTCCATAAGTGCTTCACGGGATATTTTTTGCAAAAGTTTTTTACAAGTGTTTCAAATAAATGTTGCACGTGATTCATCAAAATGTTTCATCTGCTTGAGTCTCGTATGTTGCAAACGTTTTGATTTGGGTACCGCATTTGTTTCCTGCTTGGTGTTGAAAGGGTATGTTTCAAATGTTTCATGTGTTACGGCATTTTGTTGCGGCAAGTGTTTTCATGTTGCAAGTTGTAAGACTATCTACATGTGTTGCAAAATATATACCGGATGTTGCATCTGATTTTGAGCGTGTGTTGATTATGTTTCATGTTTGTACGCATTCCGTGCTATTCGTAGAGTCGTGCCACGTGCCATGTTGCAAGCGTATGTTTTCAAATGTTTTGGTCGTTGCAACATTATCATAGATGCACACCTCTTTGGAAATGTGTGAATATTTTTTTTTTTTCTAAATATAGTTTATCTCATTTATATGTGATGTTTAATATGGATTTTTAGGATGGGATGAAGAAGACCATATATTAAATTTGGCGGTTGGTGTTTTCCAATATCCATTTCTCTTTTTTTTTTTCATTTCACTCATTCACATTTGGCATCACTTTTAGTTTTGGCCTAATGTTTTTTTTCAGGTGATGGTCGACTATACGAAGCATGTGGCTAGCCTCCTTCTATCGCGAATGAACGAGATCTCAATGGATGACTTCATCAAGGAGAATCGCTGAATTTGCCAAGGAGATCTCATTACTCCATGCGTAGTTAATCTAGTGATACTAGAGTTCATTGTAGTTGGGTTTTCTCATCTACGGATCATGATTTGGGTACTACACAATTGGCATGTGAAGTATGGCGAGGAAGCACATGAGTTTTTGTTATGCCATTTTCTAAGATCTGTAATCGACCATGTTGAAATGGTATTAGTGGTCTGTTGCAATTACTTAAATCATATGTTGCAATCTTTGAGAATCCAAATTAATATGTTTTTATGCCAAGTTACTTCTATCGGCGTTTCCGTGGTTTTGAATAATATGTTGCAAGTACTTCCATCTTATGCTTGCTATGCTTCAAAATAATAATAAGTTGCAATGCTCCTTATTATATCTTGAGTGTCGATGGACCATGTTGAACTAGTATTATTTCACCGTTGCAAGTACTTCCTATGATGTTGCAATGCTCCTTAAACATGAGAGTGTCGATGGACCATGTTCAACTAGTATTAGTGGCCTGTTGCAAGTAATACATTGTGATGTTGCAATGCTCCAAAAGTGGTTTTGATGGGGAGTTCGGGTGATTGCGGCAAAGGTAGTCCGGCCATGTGTATGACATTTGAGGGGCTTCTTGGGTGTGTTTGTGTCTCCTCTCTAGTACTCCTTGACCATACTACTCGGGTGCCACTTGCCTCCTTTAAATCTTTGTGGAATCCCTAAGCGCCGGACGTCCGACGCCAAAGTAGATACATAGACGCCGCTTAGTTTTGAAACCCGCCCACCCCATGAACACGAATAGAATGGGATCAAGATAGATTCGCTCCACCGCTCCGCGATCCTCGTTCCCCACCGCGGCACTATCCCCATTACCCCCCACGCACCCGATCCCTCACCGCGGGATCGCGCAACCGGTTCGGTTCGTGCGGTGTAGGGGGCTACATCTCGGCCGGCGGGCAAAGCGGCACTAGAATGAGAATGTCGCACTTGGAGTCAATGGTCGGCCGAAAGGATAGGGGTTGCAATGTGTAGCGCTTGGCGGTCGAGGGGATTCGGCATGGGTTGGGTCCTTTAAATGCAGGTGTAGACTACCTCGTCTACACTCGCCATTCACAAAACAACAGCTTTGGCATGGTTGGATTTTCTAGTGGCCCTTGCAATCCACTCCTTATCGGTTTATTGTTATTGTGCGCCCATGGGGGGACAATAGTTTTAATTCACTCCATTGTGTTGGTGTTCCTTCCCTAGTGCAATTGCACCGTTCTCTCCCCGCACTCAAATCTCCCCCACGCCACATCCCTTAGAAGATGTATGAGCAACACTTGCATTGAACTAGGGGTGCGGCCAAACCACCCAAGTCCCTCCCCACTTTTGGAGCATTGCAACATCATAATGTATTACTTGCAACAGGCCACTAATACTAGTTGAACATGGTCCATCAGACACTCTCATGTTTAAGGAGCATTGCAACATCATAGGGAAGTACTTGCAACGGTGAAATAATACTAGTTCAACATGGTCCATCAGACACTCAAGATATAATAAGGAGCATTGCAACTTATTATTATTTTGAAGCATAGCAAGCATAAGATGGAAGTACTTGCAACATATTATTCTGAAAACCACGGAAACGGCCGATAGAAGTAACGGCGAGAAAACATATTAATTTGGATTCTCAGCATTGCAACATATGATTTAAGTAATTGCAAATGGACCACTAATACCATTTCAACATGGTCGATTACAGTCTTAGAAAATGGCATAACAAAAACTCATGTGCTTCTGCCATACTTCACATGCCAATTGTGTAGTACCCAAATCATGATCCAGAGATGAGAAACCCAACTACAATGAACTCTAGTATCACTAGATTAACTACGCGTGGAGTAATGAGATCTCCTTGGCAAATTCAGCGATTCTCCTTGATGAAGTCATCCATTGAGATCTCGTTCATTCAAGGATAGAAGGAGGCTAGCCACATGCTTCGTATAGTCGACCATCACCTGAACAAAAACATTAGGCCAAAACTAAAAGTGATGCCAAATGTGAATGAGTGAAATGAAAAAAAGAGAAATGGATATTGGAAAACACCAACCTACCAAATTTAATATATGGTCTTCTTCATCCCATCCTAAAAATCCATATTAAACATCACATATAAATGAGATAAACTATATTTAGAAAAAAAAATATTCACACATTTCAAAGAGGTGTGCCATGCATTTATAGTGCCCCACATTACTCCTGCAGGTTGAAAAGGGAAAAAGAAATAAACCAAAGCATACTCATTCAACCTCCATAGATCCACGAATACATGTTATTTCCATAGGGTCCACTATATCAAACATAAGAACTATAAATACTAAAACGTATTGAGATACAAGAATATTTTCTAAAACACGCAAAAAAATATTATCAATTCGTCCCATAGTAATTTCCATAGAGTTCTTTCTTTGCCAAGGCCTTAGGGGCACAACCATTGAAATGTTTTTGTTTACATTGGAGGCAACACTGTTGCTTGCACCAAAACAACTTTTGCATGTTTAGATGACCTAAGATCACAAACATTCCCAAATTGCCACATCACATAACATAACTCCACCACATATTTACACGGATTCGATGTTTAGATGCATATCTCTCCTACCAATTACACTATCAGGTCTCCCCTCACAAAAAAAAAAAAAAACTTGCTTAGGTCTCCTTGGCACAAAACTTCACAAACTCTTCTAAATCAATCTTATTCCATGCTGATAGAAGCAAAGCAATGGCATGTTTTATGTAGTCTAGCCATCCCCTTAGAGAGGAAAAAAAAAAGAATGGAAATCAGAACTAAGCAAGAAAAATTAAGAAAGGAAACAATACATCGTCTTCCCATCCCATGAATTCATGTAAAATGAATCCATTTATTTTAGGAAAAAATAGAGCATCTAGTCATTGTATACACAGGCATCCGTAATTATTGTTGCAATTCATTACGTTCATGTTTTAAGTATCGTAGCAAATGTTTCATGGTAAAACAGGCACTAATCTGTTCGAGAGATTTTCTAAAACTGCATAACTAAATGTTTCACGGTCTATAATACAATGTTGCATAACAAGAACAAGAAACTATCCACTATTTGAAATAAATGGTAATCTGTAATTCCGTATACAGATCGGCTTGGGACAAGAACAAAGAACTATCCACTTGTTGCAACAAGCATATAGGTTGGAAGAAGAAGCTAGAAATTGCAGATCTTACCTCAGCCATGCCATGAACAGATATGGGAATGCTCCTGGATTTGGCTGCTGCAAGGTCTCCATCTAATCGACCTTGGAAATTTGCTTTGCTCAAAGCACGGCCTCCATGAGTGTGCTTGGAGCAAACCAGCTGAATCGCTTGCAAACGATTGGGGGTGATGGGCATAGGGATGATTTTTTGGGAAATTTGCTCTGTTGCAGCATGCGAGATATTTGACTTCGTGTGTGTGTGTGTGTGTGTGTTGGGGGGGCAGTGCGTGGCTTACAGATTATGAAGAGAGCCGAGTTTCAGCGCCCATGGACCGCTACGGCGGCCGGGAGGAGCGGGTCCGAGGAGGCAGGGCTTCGAATCAGGCGCCATGGCTGGCTGGTGTGCTCGCGGAGGTGAGCGGAAGCGCTGAGAACCTCTTCTCAGCGGAGGGAAGAAATCGCGCTTGAGCGGCCCCGCGCGGGTGAGGAAGCCAGGTTCGAGCGGCGAAGCGTGGGGAAGAAGCCGGATCGGCGGAGCAGCATGCCGACGGGAAGAAAGGGAACGGAGCCGAGCAGTGCGCTGGAAAGGTTCGTTAGTGGGGCTTTTAGGTGGGAGCGTCCGATGGGCCTGATTAGCATAGGACGTCCTAGCGCTAGTCGCTCCCATAACAAAAAAGCACTTTGGAAGTCACTACTTATACAAGTGGACTGTGTGCTTTCCGTCCTTTTTTTTAAAAAATTCTACATGATATTTGCCACATTTGCAAGTAGCGCGGTAAACAAAACGGGAAGAGCCACCTTTCCGGATTCCGAAATCAGCTTGCTTTTGTTCTTTTGGAGTAGTGAGAAGCCGTGTACAGTCACTTCGTTCATACACCCTCCATCGTGACTGTCATTTTGTTCACAGATAGAATGACATTTTTTTAATGAAGGGTGTACATGATGATTATGATCTAAAAGAAAGCACTTTGGTTAACACCCTTTGCGCAGTTTGTCGCGCCCAAAAACAGCCGCTAGAATGCGAGACCTTCAGTTGTCATATCACATAGGTCATCTAGGTAGCTTAAAATTGCTAGCCAACACCTCCCACGACGTCCGCCATGCCAATTTCGTGGGTGTCTCCCACACCGGCCTTCTCGCTAAATTCATGATCCAATGTCAACAGATGTGAGGCCCTCCGATTTCCTCCGTCGTTGACACCATAAACTTGACTACTCAACTAGGCCTCTACCTTCGTCACCACGACGCTGGCCGCCGCAGTAGACTAACCAAGCACAATCGTCAAAAACAACGTCTCCACGCCACTGGCCGCCGCAATAGACTAAACAAGCACAATCGTAAAAAACAACGTCTCCACTCCACTGGCGCCACCGTTGCCTGACCACAAGTTCCAGGTTTTCACAAGGAGACAAGCCACACAACGGAAAGAGACCTGAATGATTGACGCTTCGAAGGAAGAAAACTGCGTCCATAGACATCGTCGTCATTGACCCAAAGGGAAACACTTTCGCCATGGCACCTCAACCTGGTGCACTACGACTTGTCCGCTATGCTAGCCATCGGCCTGTCCGACGGGGCCACCTATCGTCGATGCCGACAACTACTGTCGCAGAACTCACTAGCCAGCAGGTCCCACCAACATCGTGCTGATGACTCCGCTCACTAGAACAGGAGGAGGAGAAACCTCCCTGTGCCTCCACGGGCCATGTGACACCCCAGCCCAGGGCTTAAGAAGGTTGATAGAATACTCATACCAATAAGTTGCAACTCTTTTTTCCAAAGCTCATCTCCGAAGTACTCCAAAGTTAAGTGTGCTTGGCTTGGAGCGAGGGGTGACTGACCGGGAAGTCTTTCCCGGGTGCGCATGAGTGAGGACAAAATGCATAGAAAAGACTGGTGTTGCCCTATGAGGGTAGTCTTCACCCTTAGAGAGCTGTCAGATGTAAACGGGCCCGTCCTCGAGGACGCGGGACGCTACAAATGGTATCAAAG
>JADLZK010001867.1:0-43652 GCA_015847255.1 Hyparrhenia diplandra | reverse complement strand
CGAAAGCATGAGGAAATGGGAGGAAATGGGCGATAAACGAGAGGAAATTTTCCATGGCCATATTTCCAGGCCGTGGGGAAATTTTTCCTCCCGCTTCCTCCGCAAATGCGCGAGATTGCACTGCGCAGCATCAGATTCTCAGAAGCTTTTTATTTTGATTAAGGGTAAACGGTAACTTCATAACTATGTTTTAAGTAGTATAGTTTTGACATCATGATTCATTAACTATAGCTAGATAATGTGTATTCTTATTAACCTTTTTTTTTTACAAAATTCCTAGGGTTCCTCGTGCCACAGCCGTCACTGTGTGGGCGGGGCGGGCGCTGCATCCGGCGGCAGCCGCCGCCTAGATCTGGTCGCCGGGGATGGGATCCGGCCGTCGCCGTGGAGGTGCTGTGACGGGCCGCGACGCCGCCGTGGAGATGCTGGGGTGGGGTGCGCCGCCACCATGTTCGCCCCTCGCCGCCCCATGGCAGTCGTGGTTGTGGAGGGGCGTGCCGCCGGCGTGGAGGTGCCGTGGAGGCCGCCGAAGCTCTCCATGGGCCCCTGAAGCAACGCCTCGCTGCTCGCTGCCATCAAGAGCGCCGGCGCCGAGGAGGACGCACGCGGATCTGGCGCAGTGGTTGGGTGGTGCGTTCCGGGTTCCCGACGGCGACGGGTCGGTGGCCGCGGTGAGCGAGCGCGGCGGCGTCGTCCTCCTGAACGCGACCAAGGCCGTGGCCATGTTCACTTCTGCCCTGTCACTGGGCAATTTCTCGCGTGAATACAGGGACATCACTTCTTTTGTAGGCTTGCCTACTGGCTCTGTTTATCCAACAAGGGTATGTTCCCATTTGCGCTCTGCAATTTCATCCAACCAATCCCTTTGGTACTTAGTTGTAATGCTGCTCAATCTGGAATGGCTAGGATGACAATGGTAACTTGTTGGTCACCAAGTATGGGATGTGTGAATACAAGGATCACCAGACATTGTCCATGCAAGAAGTGCCTGAAAATTCTGCGCCTGGACAGCTCCCAAGAACTGTCGATGTTATTGTGGAAGATGATCTTATAGATTGTTGCAAACCTGGCGACCGTGTTTCATTGTCGGTGTATACAAGGCTCTACCAGGGAAAAGCAAGGGGAAGTGTTAGTGGCATGTTCAGGTTAGTTCAGCTATGACTGACCCTTACAAAGCTGGCTTCAATTATCTATCTATTTCTGAAGTATGATGTGGTTTTGTATTACTATGTAGAATTGTCCTTATCGCAAATAATGTGTCGCTTCTTAACAAAGAGGCAAATGCGCCTGTCTATACTCGGGGAAGATCTGAAGCGGATGAAAGAAATATCAAGGAGAAATGACACCTTCGACGTGCTTGAAACTCACTTGCTCCATCCATATATGGTCATCTATGGATAAAGAAGGCAGTAGTACTATTGATGCTTGGTGGCGTTGAGAAGAATCTAAAAAAATGGAACAAACTTGAGAGGGTAAGTGATATTTCAGATCAATGCTGACACATGATTTCATTGATTGTGCTTTATTTATTTATTTCTAAATTTTGGCATACAGAGATATAAACATGATGATGGTGGGAGATCCTTCAGTTGCCAAGTCTCAGCTCCTAAGAGCTGTCATGAACATTGCCCCTTTAGCTATCTCAACAACTGGCAGGGGTTCATCTGGTGTTGGTTTGACTGCTGTTGTGCCATGGAAATCCATAAGCATTGCGATGATTAGCTTAATAAATTTCAATTATCTTATGTTATGATGGAAAGCCATGGAAACCCATGCGCACTGTAATGATTACTGAAAAAAATTCAATGATCTCATTCTCAAATCTAATATGTTTCAATAATCTTTTGATGCCTATTTTCAGCTGTAGTGTTTCCATTAACTGTATACTGAAAACTGAATGTTCTTGTGCAAGTGTACGTGTGGAGAGGAAGTGCTTGTGTATGATTCTCAGATTTATTGTCCGCAACTGCAAAGGTGGTCAGAGTGCTCTTGACATTGTATACTCGAGTTCAGAGTAGACAGATTTACTATCATTCAACTTGAACCATGAAATTTTGTCCCCGAACGATGGCTGATTGACACTCGGCGGGAAGACTTTGTAAATGCTTAAGTTCAAAGGTTTATTTTGTTCTAAACTAATCATGATGAGTACTCAGCATTTCCAAATTTCCCTTTCAGAAGCTATGAGTGCTGTAGGATTTCAGTGTTGCATTAGTTTTTGAATCGAAGCTAACCATGATGATTACTAAACTTTCGTGATCCTATAGTCACGGCAAAAATTTCGCGAGAGAAACGTTTGTGATCCTAGTCACGGCAAAAATTTTTCGGGAGGAGGAAACTGGGCGCGAAATTTTAGGATCGCTGTTTCCGTAATTTTCCATGTCTATTGCGCTTAAAATAAAACAGAACTGAGCCATCAACAAACACAATTGACTAGCGCAATGGCTAGGCTTCTACACTTTGATCCTCAACACTTGTGATCGAATCCCATTGGGATCCTTGTTTTTTGTTTTACAACATTTTTTAGTTATTTGTTCCTATTTTGCATTCTCTATTTAATTTTTGTTGCTATTATTTCTTTTTTAGTTTTAATATATGGGTACAACCATGCCATTACAATTTCAAAATGATTTGTACCATGTGCAAGTTTTAGATTTTTGTACCAAGCTTAGAGCTTTTTACATTTTTTTCTTTCAATTTACCATCAAATAATCACAATAATTGATAAACATGGTCAAAAATTGTACAAATGCACGCAACATCATAGTTTGTCTCCACTATCATGCAATTAATTTTTCAAATGATTTAGACAAAGTGACACTACAAATCCATCACAACCATGAACCTCTCTCACTAAATGACATTACTCTATGTGAGACATGGTCATGGTTTGTGAGCGATGCAGATCACCACGTTCTCTAAATTATTTGAAAATTTTATGTCATGATCATACACCAAAATGAGTTGTCCATGCAAGTTTTTTAGATTTTTCCATCTAGCATAGAGTATTTTTACATTTTTCCTTCAATTTTTTCATATTTTACCTAAGAAATACGGAGAAGGGTGCACTTTAACAACAAATGTTGCCTAGTCCTATTGGTTCTAGCAGCCTCATCTTGAGGCCCTTATGTTGGAGGTTGTTGGTTCGATTCTCACCTTGTGGTGATTTTTGCTATTCGTTGTTTTTGCATAATGATTTTTTTAAGCGTCATTTTTTATTGGTCGCATTGTATGGGCGCGTTGGCCGCGGGAATTTTTTCATATTTTTGTCCGTGCGTTCGTTGGCCGCAGGAGTTTTTCATTCGTTCGTTGCATGGACTGCTAATCCATGAGATTTTTTTCGTTCGTTCATTGCCGTTGCACCGCCTGGTTTGCGAAAAGAACGCTCTGCCTCCCGTCTGCGACTATTAATAGACGTGCAAAAACACCTTGTCTCTTCGGTAAAAACATCGAGCAACAAAGATGGCTAAAATGATAAGTTGATAGCCGGTAAACACAAATCAGTTTCAGTTAACTATAAGATTAGACGACCATAATCAGAAGAAAAAAGTTCAACTACGCAGCGTGATTATTCAGGCATCCCGAACTAGTCAATCAGACTTCCTCCTTTACACCGAACTCCTGCAGATAGTGCTCAGCATCCAAGCTCCCAAGCGGCTATGCACTGTGCAACATCCACAAGTAAATAATAGATTATATAAGGTCACGTGCATCCACAAGTACATATATATGTTCAGATGATTAAACCACCAACTTGGAAGATACAGAGTACAAAGAACTGTAGAAGAAGCCTGACAAACCATTTACTGATCTCTGAGCTATATCAGATACAGAGTACAAAGAACAACCACCAGAATCTGTATCAGGGAAGCAACCAGTATATAAAAAACTCAACTAAAGATTGTCGGCCTTGGGTTTGTGCCTTCCTTAACTAGATTAGTAGCCATGACTGGATACTGGTGCTGTGTAGCAACTAGCAAGGAAGCACTAGTAAGGTAACTGAATGGTAGAATAGAGTGAATATCATCTGGTGTTGTTCTCAAGTTAGTGATTACACAAACACTGATGTACTTAAGCATCAGCACCAACAGAACCTAAGCGGAGTAGGAGATAGCATCACTACTGAAATACTACAAGTCGAATTCAAGTTAAAATGCTTTCTAGTCTGAATTTGATGGCTAAAATCAATACTTGGAGAAATTAAAGTTTCTGGACTGTTTCTTTATCTGATCAGCAGCTAAAAGAGAACAACAAGCACCACCAATGGTGAATCACGGGACCGTCGGAGCTGCGCAAGGACGATGCTCACCCTGCAGCAGCAGGCTGACCCAACAACCTACGCCGACTGCATCAACTTGTGCAAAATCCAATGGCTACGAAATATTCTAGGATTAATTCAGCAAGAAGGAAGTAGATTACCACATATCGTTAGATGGCGCTGCTGCATCACTCTCCATGCTAAATGCCGACACGCTGTACTTCACCGTGGTCAAAATTGCTTATTCACAACTTTATTGTTCATCTGGGAGTCTGCAAATGGAAGAATCAACAAAGATTATTTACCAAACAAACTGGCCATGGACATTAATACGATCAATTTTACCAATTCTAATTCCACTGCCTCATAGGATCCCATCATAATCCCAAACAGTCATACCTCACGACAACACACAATAGCATAGTATTTGGGGTGCACTTGTTTCATACTATATGCTGCCTTTTCAAATGCAAAAAATATAATGTAAGCAAGCACTGTATGTCCAGTCAACAGATTTTTCTTGACTACTAGTGCTTAATCAATCATCTAAAAAAGGGGCTCCAGTAGTCCTGCAAAGCCCAACATTATATGTTATCAAGCAACACTATGTGCAATTAACCAATGTAGAAATGATATTACATCACTGCTAAAATGGACAGGTTAGTTAACTATAAGCAAAGCCTTCATTCATGATCACTGAAGCAGCAGATGACTAAATATCAATATGCTTGACTGAAATTTTAGTTAAGAGTACATTGTTCCACATAATTTTACTTACCTTTGGCAAATCAAATTAAGATGTCCCTGATTTTGGATTACTGTTTAGTTTCAGAAACTGGATAGTATCAACCGGCCAGTGCATGCAATGCAACTCAATAAAGTAGGGATGTCTGATCCTAACTAACGTTTCAGCTCTGGGATTGGGATGAATTGGCCTATCACCACATCATATGGTTTCATTTTCATTTGGATTCAATGACTCAATATCCTCATAAAATCTTTATGAAAGCTGCAAATGGTACACCAGAAAACATTCTCTGATTGCACTATAATCTTTATGAAACCTGCAGGTTGGCTCCAATGAACCAAAATTACTAATATTGCTATAGCTAGCAGCGTCATGTGCTGACAGAAACATTCTCTGATTGCACTATAATTGTTCGCTCTCTAACTAGCAGAGCATAATTCTGACAAAAAAACTACTCTTATTTATTTAGATATTGTTACTACACTGAATGAGATGAGTTCATAATTGAATTTGAGCAGAAGCAATCGAACCTGTCTTTGCATTACACCAGCAATATGTTGCAGGTCAATGGGATTGGAAAATACAGAGAGTAGCACATTACCTCTGACAGCTTCCTTGACCCTCAACCACCATGGACCTCACGCTGGGGACGGAAGCGGCGGCTAGGCAGGGACGCCGCGTCGGCGGGCGCGACGAGGGCGGCGCGGGCGAGGTGCCGCCGGCCGGGCGTCGAAGATGGACCCGCCGACCTTGGTCCCCGGGATGTGGTCGTGCGGAACCCGCTTGGTCGGCAAAGACGCCGGCCTCCGCCAGCCCCTCCGCAGGGCTGCCCGCCATGGGCCCGGGCGCCGGCCGAACGCTGACCACGCCCTCCACCCACCGGTACACCGCGCACACCTCCCCTGGGGTCCAGCCGGCGGCTCCCGACGCACCCAGCCGGGGCGAGGTCGAGGGCGGGCCGGACGGGCGACGGGCGACGGGCGGCGTGCTAGGGTTGGGGTCGGGTGCGGGTGAGCGATGCCGCAGTGCTGGGGGTCGGGTGCGGAGTGAGCGCTGGCGGCTGGGGTCGGGTCGGGATGGGGTGCGGGTGAGCGAGTGGGAGAAGGTGCGAAATGACTAGCTTACCCTTTTTTTCAAAAAAATACAAAATCGTGGAGGAAATGAGAGGAAATGGGAGGAAAATCCAAGTATAGTAAAAGAGCTCTATAATCGATTAGCAAATATCTTTGCCCCTCTTATAGTATGATTATCTGTCCTAAATAAACACAGCCAAAAAACTTCTCTACACATCTTAGGCCGGTAAAATGAAATTCCCTACTAGCATTTGCCTTGCACATTTCCCTTTCATCTTCATAGTGATGTCTGCAAGCATCTATTTCTCCACTTGACCTCCATCTTCACACGCACATCATCAAATGAAATTCATCATTTCTTATTCATTTGACTTTGTCTTCCCCTGATGATCCTTCTACCATCACTGCATCAAGTCACTTGATATCTTCACAGATCATCATTACTCGACTTGATATTCTCAAGTGATACGGTCCACTTCATAGCTCTTCACATGCCCTTCATAGTCCATTGACCTTTTAGCCTTGTCTGCTTTTCACCATTTCCTTGGTCCATCGATGCCAAGCCTTCTATTCGCACTTGACCGCATCGACATTCCGTAGTGTCCTAAGCCTCTTTTGCTTGCACTTCACCATGCACGGTCCATCATATAGCTAGGCCTTGTCTTGAACTTCATCATCTCTTGCTATACGAGACTATGTCATATCCCATCGTTTTCAATATGTCCATCACTTGGATCATCATGTTCATCAACTCTCCACTAGTTGAACATTTCACCTCAGATGCACATGCCATCTCTCATTCCATGGCCTTCATGTAGCTCAGCTTGCATTGCCTGTAGGCTAATCATTTGTCCATCCAATATGAAGCCTTATTTGTCCTCCTAATTAAGATTTTCACGATCAATTACTAAAACAAAATCAGAACATTCAGTCTAGAAGTAGACTTAGGGGTTGTTTGGTTTAGAGACTTTTTAGTCCTTGGGACTAACAAAAGTCCCTTTTAGTCCCTATCAAATCAAACAGGGAGGGATTTTTTGAGACTTTTGCTCTATTAGTCCCTAAAAGACTCTCTTGGAGGGACTTTTTTTAAAAGTCTTTAGGACTAAAAAAATTTTAGTCCATAGGAACAAAAAAACACCTTAGACGTGTGCAGTGTTGGTTGCCGAGAACAAGTGTGCAGTCACACAAGGAAGTGGGCTACCCTGCCAAAGATAATCCTGATCACTCACACACCCGAGCAGGTGTCGTAGACAGGTGTACAAAAAACTCATGTCAACAATGGTCCACGTGGAAACCCCAGCCCACCATGCACCACATCATGGCGTGGCCCCAACTTGGCTCGGTGCACACTCAGATGGCACATACTTCGTCTGTATGACCATACGTTTGAGTTGAGTCAATTTTTAGTCAAATTCTCATATGAGACGTAGACTTTAAAGCACCTAGCGTTTAGTATGGGCCTTACGTTTTATTTGATTTAATAATAAAATTAAAAATTGGCCAAGCCCAATTAAAATCTACAAGTCCAACAAACATGGAAGCATGTGAACCCCTTGCCCTGTGAAACTCCCCACTCCTTTGCTCGGCCATTGCGAGACCTGGACGGCTCATTCCTAGGAGCTTTTGGCCTCGTTCTTGAGGGCATCTCAGAACCAGAAGTTGCTGAAGCGCCGCTTATCGGGAGGGCTTGGACCTGGCGAGCGACCTGGCATTGTCATCGTTGAGACTTGCCTCGGATTGCGAGAGTGTCGTCCAAGAACCTCAAGGGTCCAGGGATGGGATTGTATGGCCAGATTATAAAGAATTAAAAGTGAGATCATTAGATTTTTCATCTGTTGATTTTGTTCATGAAAAAAGGAGCTCAAATGTTGATGCTCATGTAATAGCTAGAAGCTTAGTTTCTTCAGAGACGGGCAGATATGTCTAGAGACGGGCAGATATGTCTAGTTCTCGACGCGCCCGAGGGCGTGTGTAATTTTATAAACCACAATATATGAATAAAGTCAGTGGTTTTGCCTAAAAAACAAACATGGAAGCATACACGAAAATTGAATCAGATACCAAAAAAGGAAAAATGAATCAGATCATAGGGATAAAAAAAAAGAGAATGGTCTAAGCAGACATACACTGTTACTACATGGCCCTACGAGATATGGATGCCGGCCCGTGGTTACTTTTACGAAGAACATTAATATGTTAACAGTATTATTAAGTGAAAATTGTGTCTCTTTTTGCATCGCCTTAATTTTGTATTAGATTATTAACCGTGCGTTCTGCACTTCTGCTGCCTGTGTCTGAACATTTTAATAATTCTTAGACAGGCTGCGCGCAATGCAAGATATATTATTCTAATACAAAGATACTCTTCGCAGTCCTAATGCATCTTTTTTTAAATAGGTAGATTTGTTGATGTGCTGCCTTCATCAGTTTCCTATAAATAGGCGTGAGCTAGCTTAAGAGATCGTCATCGCAAGGCAATAGGTAACTTGAAGGAACTTAGCTCTTTGGTTAACTAGTTCCAACACCTTTATTTCTTCTAGAGAAATGGCCCTTAACAAGTCACCAAACAGTATGTGCAAAGTTGCACTCGTCGTAGTTCTGCTTCTAGCCTCTCAAATCATGCCATCTCATGCCACTTCCCTCATAGCAAACAGAAGACACCTATTGCATTCAGTTGACGCTGCTTCCACGCCAAAAAAGGATGATGATGGAGGGCACCATCACTCCCACAGAGGGTGACGGTGCTTCAGGGGCAACAGAGGATGTTCGCCCAACGAACCCAAACCACAGCCCTGGGATTGGTCATGCATTCACCAACAACAATATGGGGAGGAAGCTGCTCACAGTCAGTCATCAGTGATGAACCGCCGCTACACCGAGCGATCTTTTCCAATGTTGATCAGTCCTAGCTTTGTTCCTTTTTCCATCTCATGTATTGATGGTATTCTGTTTTTTCTTTATTTTATTTTTTACAATGTGTAGCTCTACGATTATTGGAATTTGTTGATTTTCCAACCTCTCTGTATTCAAAAAAGAACAAAAATGTAATTTGAATTCTTATAACCGATTTCGCTTTGCTACTGTTAGATCTCATCATCCTGCATGTTACTGTATGCAAATGGTTGTGGCTGCGATTAATTACGCCTTGTTAAAAGAAATCACAGTCGGATAATCTGATTTCTACTCCGATCCCACCCTGTGCACGGGTAGAAGGTATAAAATTGCTCTTTTAATTAAAACTCAAACAAGATTCTTCACTGTAGAATGCATGCATGATACAACTTCATGCATTAGCAGCTTCTGCGGAGGAGCTGCACCAAAAACTTTAGAAGGAGCCCTTTTCTGTGGATAGTAGAGAAGTCGGAGCCATTTTTTGATCTGGAGTCGGAGCCGAAGGAGCACTTGAGGAGTCATGCCAAATGGGCCTTGCCCTAATTCATGCTATCCCTACCAAGAAATAAAATAGAATAGTGCACTATGCATATGCATAAGACATATTATTATTAGTGCACCATGCTACCTGTCCTGGCCTTGCCAAGAGCTAGCGTAATGGGCCATGGCTAGCGCTTAGGGATATTGTTCCTAAACGTTCCTAGGAGGGTCCTAACTCCTAATAAGCACACATAACAAGGTACATTGGCTCAACTTTGGTGTGAAGCTCTATGCTGTCATCCATGGCTGACCTATCAAGGTTTGGATTTGTGGGTCTCATCTAGTGATTAAGCAAGGTTTAAGGCAAGTACTTACTTACCACAGTATTGGCATGCACGAGGTATATGATTGTCCCAACATGGGAGTACACATGTGTTGTTGTAAATCTTCTCTTGTTCTTGATTTTCCTTTACCAAGAAGAAGAAGAGAAGAGGTCGTGTCGATAGTGCTTGCAGGAGAGCATCAATCCTTGTCCATATGGTGGTAAAGAGGAACTGCTAGATCATTTGGCCCAGCAACGTACTGCCTCTGCCTGTTAAATTGGAAGCTAGTAGCAAATAAGCAACACTGCCTCTGCCTGTTACGGGCCTTAATTTCTGCCAAATCAATAATTGAGAAGGCCACAAACTGACCGTGCTAAAAACATTTTGAGATCAAGTATTATGGCAAGGGGCTGTAAGCGCTTAAATGCCGACGATGGATGAGAGAAAGGAGGAGAGAGAGGAGAAGTGCGTAAATAGAAACTACAGTAGAAGCTTGACACAAAGAACCAATAAACTATGTGAGATAGGCAATGAACCCTCGCATTAATTGGAAAGAGCTAACTATTGTATGATAGGCCGGTGAGAAGGCCAGTAAAAAACCTTACAAACAGCAAGCCGGCCGGCAAGCTTATTTGTGGCGCAAATCAACGGTCCCAAGACACTGCCAGTTTGAACCACAAATCCACAATAATGACATTTTCTCCCTATCAATGATGATCCATGGCAATTTATACTCAACAGTTTAAGCCATGAACCCCCCATTTAAAATAGCCGCTATAGTCTTTATAAACCCCTTGAAAGACTACACGCTAAAGTTATTTGCATTTCCATATAACACAGCCTACTATTTACAACTATCATCGCTATTTAGCGCTATAAGCGCCGCTTATTTACCGCTATTTCATATTTTATTTGTTACTAATTTGACATTTTGGTCGATTAAATCTGTACTAAAAAGCCCCAAAAGCAAATCGTCGACAGGCGAGCGAAAACTGCCGCCCGTTCCTTCGCTCGCCCGGCAGTTTCGCACGCACGCTCCTGGAGCCGCCCGGCGTTCAGTCGCGCTCGCCAGCCACGGGTCTGCCCTTCCCTCTCCGCGCCGCCTCGGGCCCTACAACGCCTCCCCTCACCGCCGGCATCTGGACCCCGTGCCACCCTCCTCGAGGCCGCCGTGATCCTTCCCCGCTGGCCCTGCTCCTCTCTTCCTCCCTCCAGCGCCCCTCCTCACTTTCCCCAGCGTGCGCCGCCCAGCTCGCGCCCCGCAAGGCGGGATCCAGGTCACTGACGCTGCACCATTGGCTCTGCTGGACGCCGGCCGCGCCGCCGCGCAGGCTAAGCAATGGCCTGATCCGGCGAATGGAGGAGCACTGTCAAGCTTTCCCGCGTTGCGGCGGATCCGCGCTCGCCCGCCCGGCGACCGAGGTCGTGCTCGTCCACGCCGCGATGGACGCGCGCTCGCCTGCCCGATCTCGCGACAGCCGAGGTGTGTGCCCCTCCACCCATGAAGGCTTTTCCCCTGATGCACCAGACGCGGCTGCAGACGACGACATGCGCGGCGAAGGGCGGCGCACGCACCGCTTGAGCCTACACCACGCTGGTGCCGTCGGGCTGACGGCTCGTCAGTGATGGATATGGTACGCATCTGTTGCTCTGTGTTCTTGCAAGCATATATCTTACAGTAAATTTCAGGCTCCAATCTTTGGGTGCAGTAAAGTTTGGACAGTGCACCCTTTCAATCCATTAATTTGTTTGATTGATGCTACTTTGAACTTAATTTCACCATGTTATGGAACTCATGTTATCTATGTTATCCTAATAGATCACTGCTTGTTCCTGTTGGATTCAGTCAGAGTTTCTAGCACAACACATAGAAAAAGAATTTTGAATGGACCTGTTAGTTAGACTTAGTGGTCATGATGAGAGAATTTTCTCAACAATGGATCAGACTAGGGCAAGGCAGAACTAATGGATCATTTGTCAACGACCATTGCCACAAGATGAATGTGAAAACTGTCAACGAAGCTATAACTATTGTATCCTAATATGATGTAGGAGCTGGTACCGTTGCAACAATTTCAGAGTTCACGTTGACATGGTTTTCTTGCAGAGTTGCAACAAAACTGGAACTATTGTTGCCTTTGACTGCAATAGCACAAAATAATTAGAACTGAGTTGGACAGGAACAATCTGGTCAAGGTTCCAATAGGTGGAGTTTTGCAGTAAAGTCAATCAACTAATGACATAACATTCTAATGGATCATTCTAAGCTGTTCAGTGGCGGCTAAAACTCAACAGTTGTTCATTGGTTGACAGCTGCATTGCCCTTCAACTCAAGAATAATAAGGGGAATTCAGAACAGTTGTTCATTGGTTGACAGCTGCATTGGCCATGAACAGGCAGCCTAACTGAGTAGAGCTTTTCTCCCTTCGTCTTGGAACTCATTAGAAAACGATTTCTTCTGCTGCTGCAGAGCCCAGAGTACGTTCTTTGCCCCCCGTCATGTGCTGGAGCTCTTCTTTTAGGTAAAAATATGGTAGTACCCGCAGCCAGAGCCATGATGCATGCCAAAGACATCTGGATCCAGTCTCACATGCCAAAGCAAGGGCGGCGCACACACGTACATACAATCCAGCACATGCTTACATTGTCCTGCCTGGTATGCATAGACGACAGACATGTTACATTGTGAAACGACCCTAGCCCTCTCGGAGAGCCACATGTATGCAAACACACATGTCTACTTGGCTAGCTTCTCTTACGTGCGCGCTGCCAACTCTCGGGAGACGTGCACGCATGTCGTGCACGCACATGACTCCTGGATCGATCTGTCGTCAGGATGGTCGCAACCATAGTTTTGAAGTGGCGGTCGGCGGTCCCTGCTGGGAATACTGACATACTGTATATTCAGCCGTGCACAAATTGGTTATATCTATATCTCACAAACGAAAAGTTGAGCTTGACAAGATAATTTACAAGGTCATATCGTCTACATATGTGGTTTTTTATTGAATCTAGATAACTTTTTTTTGCGTGGTTTTATACGGGTTTTCATGAAGGCTATGGTTTTCACCAGGATATGTTCCCTACCTACAATGGTACTACAAAACCAATTACCATAAGCTAAATAAGCAACAAGTGCATCTGCAAGCAAATAAGCACGGCGCACACGGCCATACGAGCACTTGCGTGCTTTTGCTACATTGTCCTTATTATTCTTAGTCAGTGGAAGCATGCACGAAAAAATGAATCGGGCAGGGAAGGAAAAGAGAGAAATCTCTAAGGAACCATACTGTTAATACCATGTCCCTACGAGACATACATACTAGTACTTACATTGCAAAGAATATTAATATATGGGAATCTTACCTTTGTTTACTTAGAACTTTTCAAAAAAAAAAAATTAAAACTATGCACGTCAATAGTGTGTCGTAGATGTGCTGTCACAAAATTTGATATTCAAACTTGTTTTGTAAAAAATCATATGCATGTGTTAATTTGGTTTACAAACTAGGCATCCATTCGCTATTAAATAGGTCACAACTAATATTAGGTGCTATTAATTAGTTTAATTTGTCCAGCAACTAATAATAATCATCTAAACTCTATTAGCTAGACCTGTTTGGATTGAACAAAGTAATTATTAGCTGCAAACTATTAACCCCTTGATCCAAATAGGGTCTCAATAAATAAGGGATGATGTCCGTCTTCAATTTCCTATAAATAGGCGCGCTAGCTTAAGAGGTTGAGGCCACCATAAGGCAATCAATAATCTTGACTAGCTAGTCCCATCCCTTTCCCTTTGCGAAATGGCCCTTAGCAAGTCATCAAACACTATGTGCACAGTTGCACTCGCCGTAGTGTTGCTTCTAGCTTCTCAAATCATGTCATCCGAAGCTGCTCTAGCGCCCAAAGGGATGCTCGAGGGCATGATCGCTCCCACGCAGGGTGGAAGTGCTACGGGGAAATAGAAAATAATCGTCCATCCGCCCCGTGCCCTAGCCCCGGGATTGGCCATGCATTCCCCAACAATAATATGGGGAGGAAGCTTTGCTTTCTTGTCAATAAGTGATCAATGATAAGTGCCTCAAGATTAGAACCCCACCGCCAACCTCCCCAGTTTAGAATTCCAATAAGAAAAAATTACTATATATAATGCTTGTTGTTCCTATTTCCTAATGATTCAAGCACGATTGGTTGACAACCAAAATTTTTCCTTGCCATGGATTTGACAAGCCAAAAGTTGGGCAAAAATTGCCAAAGATTTGGCTAGCTAAACATGAGAAGTGGCAAATTTTGGTAGCCAACCAATCAAGTAGCCAAAATCATGGCTTGTCAAATCCTTGGCATGGAAAATTTAGGTAGCCAACCAATCAGATCACAATATTTTCAAACAAGACCACAATGGTCATCCGGCTTGGGCCCTAGCTAAACGTGAGAAGTGGCAAGTTTTGGTAGCGAACCAATCGGTAGCCAAAATCATGGCTTGACAAATCCTTGGCATGGCAAATTTTGGTAGCCAACCAATCAGGATCTCAATGTATTTTCAAACAAGACCACGATGTCATCTGGCTTGGGCCCTGTTCGTTTCCATGTTTCAGCGCGTTTCGGCATGTGTGTGAGCGGCGAAAACCTTTAATATCCCACCAAATGGTTCGCGACACCCACCAAATCAATGCCCTGAAACAACCCCCAAAACACGAGCCGAAGACTACGATATGGGTAGAAACCACTCACGTTCCTTGCCTACCCCTCCCTCCTCCCATCCAATGCGGCCATCGCTTGACCCCTCCTCCCATGCGGGCACATACCACTTTGCTGCTCCAATCCGGCACAGCCTCCCTCCACCCTGAGCACCATTCACTGGTCCAGCTACTGCTTCCCTTGGCCCAAATCCATTGGCGATGGGCCAGCTCCCTCCTCCACCTCACGCCTCCAGAGTTCCATAATGTCCGGATCTCCGAGCCTCCCATAGGCATTGACATGTAGCCCCTCCAAGGCCAAAGTCGGCTCAACCTTGCCATCCCTTATGTAGATTTTGAAGAAGAAGGTTCGTGGATGGAGATAGAAACTTTTATCTTGGTCTAGTTTGCAAGGCTACATACTAATAGGAATAGTAGTAAACAAAGGCTACCCAGCTTTGAGAAAACTCCAAGGATCCTAGTGCAACATGTCCACAAGGCTACATAGATCATTTTACATCTAGGACATATAATCTACAAGAAATAATCAGGATAGCCGAACGACTAGCTTATTCATACAATAGATTATTTTTTTTCTTACAATTGCATAGTATGACGCAGACACCCACACACGCACGCACGCACCCCTATGCACAAACATACATAAACCTACCCCTATGAGCACTTCCAAAGCACTAAGCCGGTAAATCTTGAAATTCATGAAGTCACCATACGTGCTTCGTTGTAGACAGGACATCACCTATCATTGAAAGCATAGCCCATTAAATTCTAGAATTAATCTAGCAAAATACGAACACACATACCTAGTCGAGACTTGAACCTCGTGTGAGCGTGTTCCACCACAAGGAACCCAACAAACGAATCTAGGATCAATTAGCTTGAGATAGTAGATTTCCTAATCGTGGCTTATTAGACAATCCTAATCAACTTTAAGCAAGACACGGTGAAGCAAACATGGCCCCGCATTCCCCATTGCTTGTTGTTATCTAGCTATATTTGTTTCTATACAGTTTGTAGATATGCAATTTGATTTTTCTACCCCTTTCTATATTTTAAAAATATAAATGCCCCCAATGAATTTATTGCAATGGCTAAAAACTAATACATCCGCCCCTCAATAGAGGACGTTTTGCCATTCAAAAATTGTACCCAGAAAAGAAGACGCTTTTAGCATGTAATGGTGGGTCTCACCCCTATGCTATAGTAGACACCAGTCCATCCATCCTCTCCTATAGTCGTTAAGGTTGTTCTTTTTTATGAAACTAGAAGAGTCCAGGCCCCTATTGCCCCTATTGAGTATCTATTAAATTAAAAAAGGAGCTCAATTAAAGAACAAAGAAGAACTATTTCAAATCACGAAAAAAAAAAAAGAGACAAAGAAAAAGAAGAACAAGAAGAGCAACTACAACAGGTTTTGAATCCAAAGACAAAAAAGTATGGGTGAATCTAGTCTTTGCTTTTAAGGAAAGGATCTTCAATTAATTTCGAAAAACTCTTTGAATTGAATCAACACTTGTTGAATGGCTTTAAAAAGATCAAATCATTTTTGATGTAAAATCGGATGCTCCAATACATCAATATAGCAGCCATCGCTAAAGAAGTTTGGGTGAGCATGGTCTCTAATTTGGACAAGTGCCTCCAGGATATCGTGAGTTTGACTGAATTGTAATGCCTATAATACTCAAACAAGTTGTAGCAAACTAGCAGTTCAAGAGATGATCACTTGTCTCATCAACATTCTCTGCTGGTAGAGCACAAAGTCATAGGATTTAGAATCATATTCATCCTTCATAAAATGTTCCTTATGCTGAGATGATCCTTTTAGGAGTAGCTAGAAAAAAAACTTATGCTTAGGTCGACAAAAAAGAAATTATAGAGTAGTAGTAGGCCGATGAACTTTTCCATGACCGATCAACAACTTGTAGGTCTTTGAGACTAGAGAATTTCCCCAGTTTGATTTCTAATATAGTCATGTTCATCAGTTAAGGCAAAGTGGTCAATAAAAAGTTTGCATTATCTAAAGTTGGTTAAAAGCTTCAATTGATAGAGGTAGGTCAAAAACCTCCTCAACAGGAGGATAAGAAAAAAGTTTGTTGATAGAGATGAGCTTGTTGTTTGAGAAAGAATATAATTCAAGACAGTCATTCTACATTGGCTGTTTGTTCCATTTATTAAACCAAAACAGGCAGCCATTTTGAATGTAGACCTCGTAAAAAGGATTTGAATGATTCCAACAGTTTTAATAAATCAATCGAATAAAAGAACCTTTCATACTATGATTTGGTAATTTCCCATTCGAATAATGTTTTTCCATACAAGACAGACCCAAGAGATATCTTTTTTGTTGAAGAACTTATCTAAGTTTTTCAAAACTAGCGCTTCATTCTGTTTTTCTAGATTGGTAACTCCTAACCCCCACCCCCCTTCTTTTGTTAAGCACACTATTTTTCCCAAACAGTTTTTTTGGACTTTTTGGAGTTAATGTCTGCCTCCCTCGAAAGGC
This sequence comes from Hyparrhenia diplandra, assembly GCA_015847255.1. Lineage (NCBI taxonomy): Eukaryota > Viridiplantae > Streptophyta > Magnoliopsida > Poales > Poaceae > Hyparrhenia > Hyparrhenia diplandra. Next base: position 26,675 of record JADLZK010001867.1, on the reverse strand, counting down.
AATGCTTCCTAAACTTACCAATTTTCTTAATGACTCTTTTTGCTAGAGCAAGGGCACTAAGGTGAAAACTTGGCAAAGCAGGTAGAACAACGTTGGTGTGCTCAAGTTTGCACTTGGGAAAAGAAAAAATGGCAAAGCAGTTAGAACAATATTCAGCCGCACAAAAATTGGTTATTTACAAACGAAGTCGAGTTTGACAAGATAATTTACAAGGTCGACATATCGTCTACATGTGTGATTTTTTATTAAATTTAGATGACTTTTTTGTCGTGGTTTTTATGGGTTTTTATAAAGGTTACGGTTTACTCTAGATATGTTCCCTACCTACAATGGTACGACAAAGCCAATTACCATAAGCTATAGCTTCTATTTCGGTTGATTCGTTAAGTTTAAGCCGCCGTACATTATGCCAGCTATTCCTTTCATTAAAATCACTTGGTCGTCAATGTAGACTAACTATTACTAGACAGCAGCAAGTGCATCTGCAAGAAAATAAGCCCAAAAGGAGTACTCTATCTAAGATTTGATTTTATTCCAACTAGCAAAACATGTCCATGCGTTATAACGGGAGAAAAGAAATATAAAAACGTTTGTGTATATTTGCATGTCTATGGTCTCTTCAAGCTATGGTCGTTAAAAATAAATCAAGTCTATAATAACCTTTTTTTTCTTCGTTCTAGTCTGTCCTCCTCTTTTATCTCTCTTTATTTATCTATTTTTTTCCTGTCAGTCTCTTTGCGCGGGCCTCCTCACACAATCTCTTCTCATCCGAGGGTGGCATTACAAGCCTCGACGGTGAGGCGTTCGGGCAGGTGAGCATGGTGCTATGAAGTATTGAATGGAAAATCTAGAATCTTGCACCATATCTGGACATGGTATGAAGTACTGATGGGAAAGAACCGAGAACCACAAACAACAATATATGGAACTCAGCGGACCGCGAGCGAGTGCGGCTCCAGCAGCGTGTCCAGCTGCGGCGCGTGTCTCCGCTCGCGCTGGCCATGTAGAACAGAGCGAGGCGGGGCTATGGACGCCACCGCCGAGCTCGAGCGCGCCATGGCTCCGCCAAGCTCCACCGCAGCAAGGCAAGGCGAGCGTGGCGCGACCAGCCCCCCGTCCCGCTCCTCGCTGCACACGTTAACGGCCCACATCTCACGCAAGCTCTCCGCCGGCGGGGATGCCTCCTCCCCCTCGGCCCCTCGCGCGGGCTCTTCTCTCCGTCCCCGCGCTCTAGCCGGGCCCGGTGCAGCGGCGCGGCTCCGGTGCGGTGGCAGCTAGGCAGCAGGCGACGCGGCGAGCACGACCGGCGATGCAGCGAGGGCAGGCGTCGACCTCGAGCGGTGGGGCGGGTGGGCGGAGGCGCGCTCTGCGGTGGCGCGGATGTCTGCAGGAAACGTTTAGGACGGGGTGCAGTTAGTCTTAGGCCTGCTCGTATTTGTGGCCCAACTAAAGCCCATACAGTGTCAGACAAAAAAAAAAGGAGAGTGAATTAGAAATTTTCTCTCTTTTATTAGTTGGTAGTATAGATTTAGGGATCATAAGATAGAGATAGATGAAATTTTATCCAAATAGTTTTCAAAAACAATTATCTAGATATTTACCTTGATAATATTTTTTGGGGCATATCATTTTTTCTAATGGATTTGTTAAGGCTAAACCAGATTTTTAGGATATTTAAATGTATATTTTCAATATGGAATATTTGATTTTTTTTTTTAAATATAGTCTGGTTTACCTTCTGTAACATATCAACATATAGTCTAATTTACTTTCCTCCAAAACCATGGAAGATGCAAAAACAAAAGTTTTAAAATAGATGACGTGAAAGTTGAAGGGATCCAAAGACTTTTTTTTCAAGCAAATGTGTCGTAGTCTTGGGCTTTAGGCCAGTGGGCCACTTCTACCCCATCCACTGATCCAGTGACATTATATAGGAGGCAGCCCAGTCGACCACGGAGTCCACGACACTGATTCCTCTTTCTTTCAGGCGAGCGGCACGGCGCCCCATCTCAGCCAGCGAGCCTAAGCCAGTAGCCGCGTGCCGCCCCACGCCACAACTCGACCATGCGCGACCATGCGCCGAGGGTGGAGCAAGGCAGTAGGGCAAATCTCACTGGGGACGCTCTGCTCACACCGGCGGCACACGACGAACTCACAGAGCCTGTTCGAGTGCCGATAGCCTCAAAATGCGTGTTTTTTTTGCGTGAAAAAACACGTGACTTTTTGACGGCACGCGCGTGTGGCTGACACCGTTGTTTTAATGGGTGGAGTTTTCAGGGGACGAGAATGCGGTCGTGACACTGGAGATTTCCTTAGGCAGTTGAAGCATACACGAAAAAAAGAATCGTACAGGGAAGAAAAAAGAGAGAACTCTATGAGGAGACGTACTGTTAATACCGTGTCTCTACGAGACATGTATATCGGTCCTTACTTTGTAGACAATATTAATATGTGGTAATCCAACCTTTGTTTACTAATAATAATAATTTAAAATTGTTTCTCATTGCATCTCCAGATTGTTAGCTGTAAACCAAATTAACACAAATTTCACTAGCTGGACAAAACTAATTAGATGTGGTTTGCACCAAATAAAATCAGGTCTTTGGTGCAATCCTTACAAACCACATTAAAACCATACTTACAACTCTTTCTTTGTTTCTTGAATTTAGGCTACGGCTTCCTGTACTTGTTTTGAACCTTTATTTTTTATAAAATTCCCTGCAGGGGCCAAGGCCCCTCCAGTTCCCTCAAAAAAAAACCATACTTACAAGTTTTCAAAAAAAAATGAAACTATTAAATAGTGTGCCATAGATATGCACTGTCACCAAAATTTTAGATTCAAACTTGTTTTGTAAAGTCATATGAAAATAACAAATTTCACTTGCATACGCACTAAATGATAGAATTCTTGACATTTTGTCCTCTAATGCATATGTGAGTGAAATTTGTTGTTTTCATTTGTTTTTACAAAGTGAGTTTGAATCTCAAATTTTATGAGAATGCACATTTCTGTAGATGCACTACTGATGTGCATAGTTTCTTTTTTTTTTTTTTGAAAATTCCTAAGTATGATTTTGCAAATGGTTTTCAAAATTGCATCGAATATGTGGATTGCACAAAATCTTTTGCCAACTGATTAATAACACCTAATATTAGTTGTGATCTATTTGCTAGCTAACTATTATGATCAACTAATGGATCAAAACAATTTCTAAGAACGTTTTCAGATCCAAAGGGATAATATTTAGATGGTACGTGATAATTAGCTCATTGGGTTAACAATTAGCTCATCGGGTTAATAATTAGCTCACCGGATTCAATAGGCAATCCAATGAGCTAATTATTACCTACTAAATATTGAATCCAGTAAGCTAATTATTACCAGCTAAATATTATCCTTTTGGATTAAAAAAAAAAAAGACCGTAAGAATCCAATGAGATAAATATTATCCCCTTGGATTTAAAAAAATCGAAAAGAATCCAATGAGCTATTACCATCTAAAAATTATCCCTTTGATCTAAAAAGGTCCCTAAGGCACTGTTTGTATCCATTAGCTGCTAATAAAATAATACTTAGCAAGTAAATAGTTCACAACTAATATTATGTGCTATTAATTAGTTTAATTTGTCCAGCAACTAATAATAATAATCTAAATTATTAGCTAGATCTGTTTGGATTCAAGAAAAATAATTAACTATTAGCATAACAAACTATTAGCTCATTGATCCTAGACATGATGAATAGGGGCTGATGTCCCGTCTTCAATTTCATATAAATAGGTGCGCTAGCTTAAGAGGTTGCACCCATCGTCATAAGGCAATCGGTAATCTTGACTAGCAATTCCCTTCCCTTTCTCCTTGAGAAATGGCCCTTAGCAAGTCACCAAACAGTATGTGTAAAGTTGCTCTCGTCATAGTTCTGCTTCTAGCCTCTCAAATCATGTCATTTGAAGCAGCCGGGCGCCGAAAGCGATGCTCGAGGGCACGATTGCTCCCACAGAGGGTGGAGGTGCTACAGGGGAAATAGAAAATAATCGTCCATCTCCCCCAGGCCCTAGCCCTGGGATTGGCCATGCGTTCCCCAACAACAATATGGGGATAAAAGATAATCGTCCAACACCCTCGGGCCCCAGCCCCAGGATTGGCCATCGTTCCCCAACAACAATGGGGAAGGAAGCTGCTCGCTGTCAGTCAATAATCGATGATAAGTGCCTCAGTAGAGAACCGTAGCTAGCAAGCACGCTTTTCTAGTGTTGATGGTTTTTTTTTGAAACAATTGTTGATGATTTTTTATAATTCCAATAAGAAATTACTATATGCGGTGCTAGATGTCCCTGCTTCCTAACGTCTCCACTCTATTTTCAAAGAAGATCACGTCATCTGGCCGGGCCATGTTTGTTTCCTCGTGATTTCAGGCGTGTTTGTGAGCAGCGTAAACCGTTAATCCCAACGAATGGGTCACGGCCCCCGCAATAGCCCCCAAAACACGAGTCGAGGACCGCGATTTGGATAACTCATGTTCCCTTCTTTTTCTCCCTCCTCATATCCAATGTGGTTGCTGCTCGGCCCCTCCTCCCGTGCGAGCACGTATCGCTCTGCTGCTCCAACCCGGCACCGCCTCCCTCCGAACTAAGCACCACCCGCCGACCCGGCTGTTGCCTTCATTGACCCAGCAATGGGCCAGCTCCCACCTCACGTCTTTAGAGCTCCATGATGTTGGGTCTCTAGAGCCTCCCATAATCACTGGCTTATATCCTCTCCGCCTCCCCCTTGTTTCCCACCGCAAGCCCTCCATGTCCGGAATCGGCTCAACCCTATCAATCCATTGGTAGATTTTTGAAGAAGGAAAAGGACCAGGATGGAGATAGAAACTTTTATCTCGTGGTCCGGTTGCAAGGCTATAGACTAATAGGAAAATAAGTAAATAGTTTTACCCAGTTTGAGAGAAGTCCAAGCATCCTAGTATGACATGTCCTCTCAAATGGTACATAGGTCATTTTACATCTAGGACATATAATCTAGCAGAAATAATCGGGACAACCGAATTCCTAGCTTGTTCGCACAACAAATTCCTTTTTTTACAATTACATAGTACGACATAGACGCCCGCATAACACACACGGACACTCACCATAAATCGTTGCTTATCAAATAATCCTAATCAACTTTAAGCGAGACTCGATGAAACAAACATGGCTCTAGATTCCCCACTGATTGTTGTTATCTTGCTATCTCTTTTTTATAATACAATTTGTACATATGCGATTCGATTTTTCTAGCCATGTCTATATTTTGAAAAAATCATCCAAATGAGTTTTTTGCAATGGCTGAAAAATACTACCATAAAGGAAGACACTTGTGGGTCTCGCCCTATGCTATAGCAGGCAGTCCATCCATCCTCTCCCTATCGCTAAGGTTGCTTTTTACGAAAATCTTGGGGCCAAGGCCCCTACATGGTATTTCTTAAATTAAAAAGGAACGGAACTAAAGAATAACAAGAAGCAATTCAGTTCAAGAAACAAAAAAAAGAGAGACAAAGAAAAGAAGAAAAAAACAAGAAAAGCAATTACAACAAATTTTGAATATGTAGATCAAAAAGTATGGGTGAATTTAGCCTTTGCTCTTAAGGAAAGGAACTTCAATTCATTTATGAAAATTCTTGAATTGAATCTACATTCGGTTGAATGCCTTTATAGATGAAATCATTTTGACAAACCAGATGCTCCAACACATCAATATAGCAGCCATCCACAAGAAGTTTGGGTGAACTTGGTTTATGATTTGTACAACTACCTCTAGGATATTAGAGATTGACTGAATTGTAATGCCTATCGTACTCCAATAGATTGTAGCAAACTGGTAGTTCAAAAATGGATGATCACTTGTCTCTTCAACATTCTCGGCGGTTGAGCACACAGTTGTAGGATTCTATAATCATATTCTTCTGTCTTAAAATGTTCCTTGTGTTTACAATTATTTAGGAGTATCCAGATAAAAACCTTGTGCTTAAGATAACACAAGCAATCCTAGAGCCAGTTGTTGACCTGATGAACTTGTCCATGACCCATCAAGAACTTGTAGGTCCTTGAGACTGAAAATTCCCCAGTTTGATTTCCAATATAGTCATTTGATAAGTTAAGGCAAAGTGGTCAATAAAAGATTGTATCATTTAAAGTTGGTTAAAAGCTTCAGTTGACAGAGGTAGACTAAAAAGCTCCTCAATACGAGGAGATAAGAAAATAGCTTGCCGATAGAGATGAGGTTGTTCTTTGCAAAAGAATATAATTCGGGATAGTCAACCTGTAGTGGTTGTTGGTTCCATTTATTAAACCAAAACAAGCATCCATTTTGAATGTGGACCTCAAAAAGGATTTGAATGATTCCAAAAACTTTTACATCTTTCCACAAAAAGAACCGTTCATAGTGTGATTTGGTATTTTCTTATTTGAATAATGTTTTTCCCATACCGAGAGACCCAAGGGATATCCTTTTAGTTGAAGAATTTATCTAAGTTTTTCAAAAGTAGTGCTTCATTCTGTTTTTCTAGATTGATAACTCCTTGCCCCCACCCCCCCAAAATCTTCTTTTGTTGAGCACACCATTTTCCATGTAGCTCATGGAGCTTTTGGAGATAATGTTTGCCTTCCTCCAATGGTAGTGTTTCCTAAACTTACCGATTTTTTTTAATGACTCCTCTTTGGTAGAGCAAAGGGGGCTGAGGTGAAAAGTTGGCAAAACAGTTAGAATAGCATCGGTGAGCTCAAGTTTACCAGCTTTTGGGAAAGAAACGTGGAGGTGGAAATCAATCTTCTTTCACACTTAGTTACTACAGGCTAATAGTCATCAATTCTTGGTCTTGCTAAACCGAGAGGTAGACCAATATAAGTGAATGGGAATGATCCTTTTTGGAGGTGCCAAAGGTATTGGCTAGACAATCAAGCTTGTGCTCAGGAACATTAATAGGAACTATCATAGATTTACCATTGTTAGCTTTAGACCAGTTGACTTTGAGAATAAATGTAAGATAGATTTGAAGAAGAACAATTGTCTAGCCTCACCTTCCATAACAATAAGGGTGTCATCAAAGATATTGAATGATAGAGAAATTAAAGGAAGAATTGAGAGGGATTGGGAGTTTCAAAGAACCCAATGTTTTTTGTCCTTGCTAGGGATGGATTGTAGTATATCAGCCGTAAGAACGAAGAGAATAAGTGAGAGCGGTAACCCCATGTCTCACACCTCTCCTACAATGAACGATTTTCCTAGGAACACAATTTAATAGAACTTTTGAAGTGTCGATGAGGGGATATTTTTAAAACCAAATTAGTCAGGTATTGCCAATGCCTTTAGCCTCCGAAGACTTATGATAGTTTTGTACGCACTTTTGTCAAAGATCTTTTCAAAGTCAAGTTCGAGGAAAATGATTTTTTTGTGTGATTGCAAAAATGGAGATATTCAAAGGACTAGGCTAAGCAATCTTGAATGGTTTTGCATCTAATGAACCTATATTGATTTTTGTGAATCAATGGAATGATAACCTTTTTGTAACCTATTAGCAAGGAGCTTAGGAATGCATTTCATAGAGCCATTGAGCAAAGAAATTGGCATGAAATTAGAGATTGAGGTAGGGATCTGGGTATTAGGAACCAGAGTAATGAAGGAGGAATTATGCTGCTCAAGCAGATCTAATTGGCTTGAAAAATCCCCTCGCACCATAGAAATTATTGTTGATGTGTCTCCAACATTTCTTTATGAACTCATTGCTGAATCCAATAGGGTTAGGAGATTTATCATTAGGGAGCTGCTTCACAATGTCATCAATTTCAGTGGAGCTAAAAGGAAGCTCAAGACATTCAAGTCCTGCATGAGCTAATTAATTGGATAAGGGATGGAAGATCAAATCAAAAGGCATATCCTTGAAATCGGTTTGACCAATCCTCTGCTTAAAAGCTTGCCATATTAGTTCTTTCTCTGCATGAGAGTGGAGATATTCACATTAATTATATTTAAGATTTTCAATAGCGTTTCTTCTCTGTCTTATGGTAGCATTTTCATTAAAAAAACTTAGTCACTACATCTCCTAGAGTTGCCCATTTTAAAGCACATCTTTGTTTCCAATAAATTCTCTATTATTCTAGAAGAGAGAGGAGTTTATCTCTTAAAATGACTCTGAAGTTCCATTCTTCTAAACTTCAATTTTTTTATTCTTCAGCTTCAATGAATTGTAGGGTTGATATTAGCTACAAAAAACATAAGGCATGAGAGATTGGAACTCTAGGTTTTGAGTGCACCTCTCAATTTTTTGAATTTGCTTGTGATAATTTTGGCTCTACCACCAAGTGAATTGGGGCAGTCCAACTTTTAGCTAAAATCTCTTGAAAGCCATTTCTATGAAGCCAATAATTTTCAAACCTAAATAAGTGAGCTTTTGGAATGTTGGTAGAGATGGAGATAAGAAGAGGGTTGTGATCACAGACCTCCCTCACTAAAGTTTTACAAGAGGTATCTGGGCAAAGTGATGGTCCAACTATTATTTGTGAAAACGACAGATAGCAAGGTTAATGAGAAACATCTCGTTGTGATCACCCCATCTCTATATATGTTCTCAGGATACCTATAAAGGTTGAAATCCCCAAGAAAAATGCAATCTTCATCATGTTAATGTCTAAATTTTTCTGCCAAGTAACAAACTCCCTCTTGCCATCTGGAGTGCAAGGGTCATACACATTCGAAAGAGTCCAAATAGTGTCATTGTGTCTAGAACTGAATTCTACTACAACTGTCATACTATTTGCAAATTCAGAAGAAGCAGTGAAAAGAGTATGCTTCCAGGCCACCAACAAACCTCCCGATGCAACCACAGAAGGAACAAAAAAGAAACCATCAAAAGGTAGCTGGCAGTAGCTTTCTGATAAAGCTCCTACGTCCGATGCAACCACCGGACACCACGCTCCACACCAACCCTTAAATAACTGTCTTAGAATCTCTCTGTAATGCACAAAGGCAGAAGTAGTAGTGGAGAGGATCTTGCGGGCGCGCGAGTGCACATATATATCTATCTGACAGGAAAGTTTGTCGACTAGAGCTTCTCCCTTCGTCTTGGAACTCATTAGAAAACGATTGTTGCTGCTGCTAGATGAAGAATATACATTCTTTGCCCCTGTCATGTGCTAGAGCTCTCTTTTTAGGTAAAACTGTGGTAGTACCGGCAGCCAGCCATGCATGCCAAGACATTTGGATCCAGTCTGGAGATGCATAAGTTTGGGATTATTAATTGTTTATTTAGGTGCTTTTTATTTACAGTGTACACTTATATATGAGTTCATACTTATAATATGCACTTCTTTACCAAAAGCAAGTAGGGCGCACACGGCCATACGAGCATATGCGTGCTATTGCTACATTGTCCTTATTGCACATGATGCCTCCATGGATCATTTCATCTTTTGATGTTGCCATCAGGATGGTCTTTACCATATAGTTTGAACTTTTTTGTAAGTCTTATAAATATGTGGCGGTCAGCGGTCCCTAGGAATATTCAGCCACGCCAATTTACATATAGGTGCCTGCATGTTACGACTATATCAGTTACCCTGAGCTAAGCTAGCTGCTTCTCTTTGGGCCAAATTTGGTCTTCCGGAAAAACTTTATCTATCAGTTGTAGAAGAACATCATTGCCACTTTCCTGCTGCTTTTTTTTTAAAAAAACAGCGTGATAAAGGGGTTTTGAACCGTGAAGGATATTCTTAGTTAGTGAAGCATGCACGAAAAATGAATCAGGCAGGGAAGAAAAAGAGAGAAGACTCTAAGGAACCATACTGTTAATACCATGTCCCTACGAGACATACATACTAGTCCTTACTTTGCAAAGAATATTAATATGTGGGAATCTTACCTTTGTTTACTTATTAGAACTTTTCAAAAAAAAAAAACTATGCACATCAATAGTGTGTCATAGATGTGTTGTCACAAAATTTGAGATTCAAACTTGTCTTTTAAAAAAAATCGTACGCATGTGTTAATTTGGTTTACAAACTAGGCATCCATTCGGTTCTAATAAAGTAATGGTTAGCTATTAAATAGGTCACAACTAATATTAGGTGTTATTAATTAGTTTAATTTGTCCAGCAACTAATAATAGTCATCTAAACTCTATTAGCTAGACCTGTTTGGATTGAAGCAAGTAACTATTAGCCGCAAACTATTAGCCCCTTGATCTAAATAGGGCCTTAATAAATAGGGGATGATGTCCTGTCTTCAATTTCCTATAAATAGGCACGCTACCTTAAGAGGTTGCGGCCATCATAAGGCAATCAATAATCTTGACTAGCTAGTCCCATCCCTTTCCCCTGCGAAATGGCCCTTAGCAAGTCACCAAACAGTATGTGCAAAGTTGCACTCGTCGTAGTGCTGCTTCTAGCCTCTCAAATCATGTCATTTGAAGCTGCTCTAGCGCCAAAAGGGATGCTCGAGGGCATGATCGCTCCCACGAGAGGGTGGAGGTGCTACGGGGAAATAGAAAATAATCGTCCATCTACCCCCGCCCACCCACAGCCCCGATTGGCCATGCATTCCCCAACAATAATACGGGAGGAAGTTGCTCGCTGTCAATTAGTGATCAATAATAAGTGCCTCAGTAAAGAACCGCAGCTCGCCAAAAAGCTATTCTAGTGTTGATGATATTTTAGAATTCCAATAAGAAATTACTATATACCGTGCTTGTTGTTCCTATTTCCTAATGACTCCGACCACGATTGGTTGACAACCAAAATTTGCCTTGCCATGGATTTGACAAGCCAAAAGTTGGGCAAAAATTGCCAAATATTTGGCTAGCTAAACATGAGAATTGGCAAGTTTTGGTAGCAAACCAATCAATAGCCAAAATCATGGCTCGCCAAATCCTTGTCATGGCAAATTTTGGTATCCAACCAATCGATCTCAATGTATTCTCAAACAAGACCACAGTGGTCATCCGGCTTGGGCCCTAGCTAAATGTGAGAAGTGGCAAGTTTTGGCAGCGAACCAATCAGTAGCCAAAATCATGGCTTGTCAAATCCTTGGCATGGCAAATTTTGGTAGCCAACCAATCAAGATCTCAATGTATTTTCAAACAAGACCACAATGGTCATCCGGCTTGGGCCCTAGCTAAATGTGAGAAGTGGCAAGTTTTGGTAGGGAACCAATCAAGAGTCAGTTGGCAATTGTTAAGTGCTAAAAGAATATGAAGGATTACGCAGCGCCTGCATCACCTACCATTGTAGCTTTTCCTTAGGATGAGTATTCTAGAGTATCGTATCCACAGGGAAGCTTTGGCTAAAGAATTCTAATAAGTCACAATCATGTATCCACTAACTTAGCAAACCACTAGACTAAAGTGAGGGGGTAAATGGTAAATGAAAGGAGTTATGAATAATATAAATCACACCAGAGAATTCCTATGATAAATATGTAATAGCACGTTGAGAGGACAGCGGGAGAGATTTAGGTTCCTGTGTACTTCTCTATTACTTAGGTTCTATGATAGTAATCATACCAAAACACTTCGGGACATCAGAACACTAGCCACAGAAAGGGATGAGAAGGGGGCTAGGAAGCTCCGACTATGGTCCTACAAACACCAACCCGAACGTGGTGGAATACGTTGGCCATCAGGGCTGTCACCACCTGGGGCTACCACAAACTATCCATGGGGTTGGGTGCAATCTCACGTAATCTATAGCCTAGACACCATGTCTATACTATCGATTACTACTCTAGCTACCTAGAATAACTAGAGTCCTCAATACGAACGGAGATCCCATGCAATAGCATAGCAACTATACTAACCATATATGAAAGACATGGAAGTAAATAGAGAAGATAAATATATAAATCATAAGTCTTACAAAGAAAGGATACAAGACATACCAAACTCTGTAGACATCTCTAGAACCGAAGCGTAGCTCCACTCTCCCTAACTCTCTAATTGCTAATCTACTACATTGGAGAGTCTAGCCCTAATTCTCTAGTGGAGAGGTTGTCCTCGCATTGGGACACCTCAATGACCAACAGGTCAAGAGATAAAGAATAGAATTAGAATGAATTCGAATGAATTAGGGTTTCACCCTGGGGTCGTGGGTCTTCTTATATAGGCCTTGGTGATGAACGATGACCATTGGATCAAACCGACCTTCAACAACGGTATAGATACAACCTCAATGTCGGTGGTAAACCGCCATAGAAAGATGAAGCTGATTGGTGGAAATTTCTGGCGGCCGCCGTGAATGGGCTTTGGCGGCCGCCATGGCCCCCCGAGCCTAGCGTGTCTCCTTCATTCCGTGTCTTCTAGAATGTTTTAGTCCACTTTTTGGGTTGAGTTACTTCACGGTCAAGTCTTATCATCGTATGGGATGTAAACTCTTCAGTTTCTCATTGTTCTTATCTTTTTATCTCGTTAAGTCCCCGCAGTAAAGATATAAACCACCAAAGCTCGTGGAATTATATTAGTAAAACCCTAGTCTATGTTGATATTCATTTTATGCCCTTATTTCATGTTTAGTTGACTATTAATATTATGCTATAACAAAATGTCAACAAAGAACCAAAATCATGGCTTGTCAAATCCTTGGCATGGCAAATTTTGGTAGCCAACCCATCGGGATCTCAATGTATTTTCAAACAAGACCACAATGTCATCCGGCTGGGGCCCCGTTTGTTTGCATGTTTCAACGTGTTTCGACATGTCTGTGAGCGGTAGAAACTTTTAATATCCCACCAAATGGTTTGCGACGTCCACCAAAACATGGCCCCAAACAGCCCCGAAACACAAGGCGAAGATGCGATGTGGGTAGCAACCACTCACGTTCCTTGCCTACCCTTCCCTCCTCCCATCCAATGCGGCCATCGCTTGACCCCTCCTCCCGTCGCGGCCCGCGTACCACTCTGTTGCTCTAATCCAAAGACCGCCTCCCTCCACGGCGCCATCCGTTGGTCCGGCTATTGCCTTGCTTGGCCCAAATCCATTGTTGATGGGCCACCTCCCTCCCTCACACACCCTAAAATTCTTATTTTAGGATGTGACGTAAAAACACTAAATAACAACAAATGATTTTATTATTTCCTAAAATTTATAAACTTTCGTTAAGTTGTTGATATTCTAGGACTAATCTCTATGCTTAAGTGTGATCTAGTTTGAGATGAATCCTACTCAAGTCATGGTGCAAATGTTGGTCATTGTGGATGACACGGTGTTGATCCAAAAGATGATCAAGTGCGTGGACTTGGGAAAACAAGATGAAGAAACGAAATAGGCTCAAGGCACGGTATATTTGACGGGGCCATTTTGTTTTACACTCAAGACACCATAGAGGGTGTGAGTGTTTTAGGATTGATAGCCGAACTATAAAGAGGGGAAAACCTCGGGAAATCGATCCTCATGTGCCTCTAGGTTCAACAATCATATGCATGCATTCTAACCTAGAGAGCTAACCCGTCCTTAGAAATTGATTGTGAAAATGCTAACACATGAGCACATGGTGATGTACACGTGGTGGTGTTGGCACATTTGTGAAGGCGGTGGTGTTTGCAGCGTTGAGATGGGTTTAGGTACCGCTCACCCTCCCGCCAATCTTGTGAGGCGGGATTCGGTGCTTTTAAGAAAATGAAACATCTATTTTCTATTGCGTCGGATGCAACTTGGTGGTGAAATCATGCTAACTCTCGTGCTCAAGTTGATATACTTGTTGGGTAGCATTGTGGGAGAAGTTTGTGGCGTTGACAGGCTGCAAAACTAGTTTTGCGGCTTACGCCCGGTGCCGCAGACTTCTGTACGGCAGACACCGGTCGGTCCGGCGCAGGCGGCTCGAGCGGCAGCGCTGGGGGCTGGCCGGCGTCCCGGCTATTGAGCATCGGACGCGCCGGTCGAAGCGTCCGTATGAGGTCTGATGTTGACGGGCATGTGGTGGTTTAAAGCGAACATGCGACGGGCGCTGCGTGGCGGCGTCCGACCGCCCGCCCGGCGTCGGCGGTTAGGCAATTTGACATGCTCTCGTAAAGCGTCCAAATGAGCGCAAAAAGACGCGGATGCGGCGTCCGTGGCGTGGTTGGTTTTCGTGTTTGAATTCCAAATCGGTCGTACACCGCGTGCCATCTTATGGTGCGGCGTCTGGCCCTAGGTTCAGCGTCCGGCGCCCTCAGCCCGGCGTCCGGCGCACACACATGTTTTGTTGGTTTGAAGTGGGGTTTCCCCCCTCTATAAATACATGTGTGGCCGGCCATTGCTTCTCTCTCTCTTGGTCATTTGAATCAATTCAACACCCTTTGAGCTGAGCAAATACTCTCCCACTCTCTCTCCCTTTGCCTCGTGAGCACATTTCTAGAGAGTTGAGGAGATTCAAGTGCACTTTGCATTGAGCTTTGCATTTAGAGACACTTGAGGGTTGTCGTTGCCGGTGGATTTCTTGTTACTCTTGGAGAGTACCGCTCCTAGCCGGCTCAGTGATTTGGTGGAGGCGTTGGCAAGAGTTGGTGATTGTTCTTGACCACCTCCGATTGATTTGTGAGGGGTTCTTGTGCATCCCCGTCGGAGCGATGAATTGCAACTCTAGTGGATTGCTCGTGTCTTGGGTACCTCACTTGTGAGTGGTGGCTTTGGAGCTAGCAAGTGCACCGCCTAGCTCAAGCACCATCCTTGTGTTGGTCGGCACAATCGGAGACTAGCTTATCGATGCACAAGTGAACTTCGGGTGAACAAATCATCGTGTTCATTGTCTTCATTGGTGATTGGCTTCATCTCTTTATTGTGTTTGTATATCTCTCTCCACGATGATTGGTTCATTGCCTCTACACGTCGGTATAACAAGCCTCCCGCTCTTGCACTTACTTTCCTAGTTTATCTTGTGTAGGTGTTCTTGCTAGCATAAGGCTTATCTAGGATTGCTCACTAGATAGAGTATTGACTTAGCTCTTGTGTGACTTAGTGATCATAACTTCTATCTAGATTTGTCACTAGAAGGCTTGCAAGACATTAGAGCTAGTGCAAACCGCATTTACGCTTTTTGTTATACTAATCGGTTTTTGCTAAGTGTTTTTGTAGAAATTTTTATAGGCTATTCAAACACCCCCCTCTATCCATTGAAGACCTTACATACTTTAGTAATGATTTATTTATTTTATAATTCACATAATTTTTAAATAAGACGAAACGGTCAAACACGGTGTCTAGAAAACCTAAAATAACTTTTTTTACGGAGGGAGTAATCCGTACATACTTTCTAACAAACATGCACGTTACAGAGTACTACTTGTGGTCCTTCACCTCCTCCATGTTCAATATATTTAGTCTCGCAAAAGAAAGAAAGTTCAGTGTTGTTATCTGATTAATACATTTAAACAAATACTAATACTTTGTGCCCACCATTGCGCATGTGCCAAGCTAATAAAGGTGACTCACCTCTAGTCGGCCACACCTTCAGACATCAGTGAATCTAGTATGATGCTATAAATAGCAAAAATATGAGCTCACATCAGATCAGCCACACCTGCAGAGTTCACCATTAGCTCATTCTAGGAGCTCATCAGTCATCACCGGCCATTGTTGGCCCTGCTTTCTCTAGGTTTAGCTCAGCTTTATACACCATGGTCTTCTATAAGGTTAGCAAAGTAGCCCTCATCCTGGTGCTCATAATCCTCGTCTCCCCTAACGATATCATGTACTCTCAAGGCCAACCCCTCAAGACGATCCATAGAAGGTTTAACTTGTCGCATTCCGATGGGGACACCAAGGGGTGATGACCCCAGGCACAATTTTCGCCTGACGGCACCGGCAGTGGCGGCGGAGCCGGTGGTGGCGTCCTCGGAGAGAACACCCGAGCGACGGATCCTGGACACAGCCCTGGTGCCGGCCATGCTGCCACCAACAATGGGGTTGGGAGGAAGTTGCTTGGTGTTGATGTGTAAACTAGCTAAATAAGCCTCATCCTTCTTATTACTTGCTTCTTCTTCTCTCTCTCTCTCTCTTCTCTTCAGCGACGAAAATCCAATTAATGTGTTTTTTTTCTGTTTGCACAACGAATTTATTACCTCATTTTACTGATCTGTAATAACTTGATCTATCCATTTCCTTTTGTCCAGTGTTCTCTACCCATTCCTCAAATTTGTTGCAGAAGTTGCATGAATGTCTGATATATCAATAATTTGGTTCATTATTGTTTTGTATTGAAATTTGCATTTAGAACAGCTCACATTTTGTAACAGTTTGCACTTTAGTCACATCCAAATGAGCAAAGCCCTGATTTGGTTCATTATTGTTTTGTATTGAAATTTGCAGAGATTATTATTAAAAACATTTAGAACAGCTCACATATTCAAATGTTTTTAGAGAAACTGTCATGAACGGGATTGGGCCAGCCCGGGACAGACTAAAACGGGCCCAAACCGACATGGACGGCCCACGAGGGGGCAGGACGATAGCTTGGCTGGCCAGGGGGGAGCGGCGCCCCCGCGCCACCGCCACCTCCCTCCCTCCAGTGTGTCCAACTCTGTTTCGCCTTCAAGTTAGAATTATCTTAGGCTTTTTGGTGTGTAAAGGGGATATTCCAATCTATAAGGAAGACCCTTATTAGGAAATAAATAAATATTGCTTGTAAAAGGTATTCCAATCATATAAGAAAACTTTATAGAAGATTGCTTAGATTACAAGTCCCACTAGCCGAGCTATATAAGCAGAGGCATGTAATCTCTTTGGGGATAAGCAAGCAATAAAAATAGTTCCTATCTATCTCGCTCCTGCCCCCAACCGCCCGCCGCCTCCACGCCGGCGCGCCGCCGCCCGCACCGCGCCGCCCCCTACCCCTCCGCCCCGGCGCCACCCCGGCACCGCCCATGCGCCCCCCTTCCCCTCAACCACGGCGCCACCCCTCCCTGCCGCCGCCGATCGTCGCCTTCGTCGAAACTGCCGCTCCCTACGCCACCTTCACCGATCCAACGGTTGTCGATCACGCGTGTCACAACCGGCCCGATCTAACCGGTCTATGACATAAACATTTTCAAATGCTAGGCCTACGATTGAGGAGCTTGGGCCACTCCATGTAGACCAGATTTGGGCTGTCCATGGCAGCTAAATGTCTTGGGCTATAGGAATTGGCCTACGCCTGCCATCGATGTCTTATATGAGTTTATCTGTTTTACTCAAAAAAAATATGTGTTTATTTGTGGAAATAGTATCCCTTCACCTTTTTTCGATTTCCATCGTCATCTACAAAACCGTTCCTCCTCCATGAACTTCTAAAATTAATTTATTTTCACACTATATAGATGGTTTTGATGTGATTTTTTTTGCAGACCTGGCACCACATCAGTGGTTCTATGTGTCATCACGTCAAGCATAACACGTGTAATAAATCAAACTAAGTTGAAAGTTCAGGAAGGCAAATGAGATTGCAATAAATCTAAGAGAATATCTAAAATTCATAAAGATTAGTTCTTCAAGAATTTATTCAAATATTTTTACATGAAAAAGTAACACAATTAAAAATCCTAAAATTAGGTTGAATATTTAAAAATTCATAGAATTTTTGTTTAGCTGAAATGGAACTAGTTTCTGTTTTTGTTAAAAAAACAATGCTCTATCATATGGTGTCTAGATTGAAATATCTTTGATCTTGATGATTCATTTGGTTGTTTTTGCTAATAGAAGGTCTTGTAATCTATTATAATTAGTTGATGTTACATCCGGACTATATAGAAGCGTCAATGGACATACTCTCTCCATCCCAAAAGAGAACTATATAGAAGAGTCAATGGACATACTCTACCTCCGTCCCAAATAGAGTTATGTTTTCATTTTATTCAAAAAAATTATGCAAATATAAAATAAATAAATTAATATTAAAGCATCTAGAATAAGTCATAACAAAATAAATAATATTTATACAAAAATTCGAATAAGACGGATGGTCGATGGTCAAAGATGTCTAAAATTCTAAAAACAACACTGTTTTTGGGGACGGTGGGGGTACTACATAGTCTATGTTAGTATTAAGGGCTTATTTGGGTCTCCTATAAACTTTAGAGCTCTAAACATTATAGCTAAAGCGTTGTCTGTTTCAGATTTTAGATGGAGATCGCATAATAATTAACCATGGCAGGTATGAGATGAGAGCACATGCTCTGCTTGGTGAAGCAAATTGAACTTGGAAGGTAAAAAAATGCAATCTAAACCGTCCAAATTAAACCACCGTCGGATCTCAAGGGGTTACCATTGTTGCAGGCTCTAGTTCAAAAAAAATGCGACCTGCACCTCCTGCACTCCGCCCGACACCAGATCCAGGGATTCCAGGTGAGCTCGACCCTCAACACGGGAAACGTCACATACCAAAGCATATCGAGTCAAAAAATTATATAAATGGATAATAGTTCTAGTCATGTGCATCAAAAACATTCTCAGTGCTTGATCTGATGAATGCACCAACCAATAATATATATACTCCGTATATATTAATAACAATATATCTATATATACATGCTAGATTCTAAATTTTGAAAAAAAATATATCACATTAACCAAACTAATTCATATTAGTGAGGATGAGTGTGCCGAAGCATATTATTGGTGTGATTGATTGCTTGCACCCTTGCACATTCTTATGCTCAAGTCTTAGATATGAACCTATGCATATGGAGTGAGCTACCTGGGCAGCTAAACAAAGGAAGCTTCACAGCATAAGTCTTAGATATGAACCAATGCACATTCGGCTGTTGCTTCCTTCTTAAATAAATATTAATGTCCTCGCAAAAAAAAAATATTGGTGTGATTGATTGCAGCCTTGCACATTCTTTTGTTTAAGTGAAGTGAGGCTCCATAGCATATGGAGTGAGCTATGGGGGCAGCTAAACAAAGGAAGCTTCACAGCATAACTATTAGATATGAACCAATGCACATTTGGTTGTTGTTTCCTTCTTAAATAAATGAACATTGTTTTTTTTTTTTTTTTGAGAATTACACATTCATAACGCAGACACTCACAACACGCACGCATACTCACCCCTATGAAAATACAGGTACACAAACCCTACCCCTATGAGCACCTCCGGAAGGGACTGAGCAACCCGACGATTTGGAGATTCCCAAAGTCACCATTGGCGCCTCGTTGTCGACGGGGGCGTCGCTACCACTGAATGCATAACGCCAGGTAAATCCTAGGAAAATCCCAAGAAAAGGTGCGAGCACAAAGGATTTGATCCCCTGGCGGGTAGCGTCCCCACTGGGTGTCCTACCATTGGACTATAAGCCAATTCGCAAATAAATGAGCATTGTTGATGCTTCTTCTCCTCTAGAAAAGAGAGAAAAAGGAAGGCAACACGGCAAAAAAAAACTTCTAATGATTTACTTATTACGACATAAAATAAACGCAAAGTCAAATGTGTGATGGTGCGACCAACACACCTGCGCCCAACGAAGAGGAATAGGAAGGAGCCCGTGCTTCGCCCGAGAGGAAGGAGGGCGCTAGGGTCATGGCACGAAGGTCATCAACGGCAGAGACAACGAGATCGTCGGCTATGCTCTCTTTCTTCTTTGATATGGCGAGCTTAGAAGGGCCGACCAAGGGGAGGCAAGCGAGCGGCGGTGGGGAAGGAGGTCGGGTGGCTTAGGGGCCCTAATGATGATGGGCCTTGCGGCCCAGGGCTAGGGAGGGCGGGGGCGCCATGACCATAGGGAATTCATCGTCGGCGAAGCTCGCCCGGAGGGAGGTCACCGCCGGCCGGAACTCATCGTTCGCGGGAGAGGGGAGGGGAAGAAGCGCAGACATGGCGGGTACACCGAAGCTCCGACGAACCCTAGCACTATTGCCGCCAAGATGATGGTGATGGCGCGAGGAGGAGGAGGGTGCTGCTTGCCCGATGTAGATGTAGGGTAGGGAGGAGGGGTGTGGGAAAGAAGACTACGTCCAAAGACAGGGCGAAAAAGAGGGTTGCACGCGCGTTCATTCGTGTCCTATCTCTATCCTAAAATACATTATGTATTTCTAACCTAAGATAAAAAAAGACACTTCTCAACAAGAAACCAACTAAGATAAAGACTACCCTATTTAAAAAAATAAAAGTGCATTTGGGACTTGGGAGATTTTCCTATTGGCAGTTGTGTACTTGCCTTCACTAGCACCAGCACCAAACACCAAACACCAAACCCCCTCTTACTTCCTCCGCTCCAAACCTCCATGTCTCTCTCTCTCACTCTCTCTCTCTCTCTCTATATATATATCTCCTTTCTTTTCCTAGTGGTACCGCCCATTCGATCAGTCTTCGTCGATAACATACATCAGGTATGTCGTTCCTTCGGTTCCTATGTGAGAATTCAAGCACCCCGCAGTCTCCCAATCTACTATTTGTATTTAGATCTGACCATTTTCACTGGGCCTACCGCTAATTCGCAGGTCGGTTGGTTTCGTCACTTCGGACCGGTGGCCATGGCTTCTGACGGCATCGCCCTAGAGGTAAGGGTATTATGGTTTGATCTCTTCTTCTTCTATTCAAAGTCACTGAGAGGTACAAAGATCGATTTTTTGGGCTATGAGCAAGCCATTGCGCTTCCAGCGATATGAGTCATCTGACATGTTGGGAATTTTGGTTTTTGTAGCTTGCAAGGCCGAAAATTTGTCGCTTTCCATGTAATTCTAGTGTCTATCTGCATCCATTAGGGCAATCTAGCTGCTCCATGCCCTTGATCTTTTTTTTTAACGTCCTTGTAAATTTGTAATCGTTGATCCGTTCTTCTTGAATCGCTGTTTTCCAAATTTAGAATCTTTGATGAAAAGTAAAAAATGATACTTTTAGACATAATATAAATTATATATATATATTTATTAAGGCGGCACGATGAGATATCCTTTTGAATCGATTAGGTGACACTTAAATGGGTACCAAGAACTTAGCGCTGCCGTGTGAAGAAAGTAGAAAAAACAAGAAAGCCCAAGCCGCAGCCCATGTAAGGCAACAACAGCTGGTGGGCCACCGCCGCCGATGCTGCTGCTTCTATCAGGTGCCGCCTCTCTCTCTCTCTGCCAACCGGCACCTCTCCTCCGGTCCTCCCTGCCGCTTCCCCTCCTCTTGCAGATCTCTCTGCACTCGAGCTGTTGTGGCCTGCCGCTGCCCCTGCAGTTCGGAAGCTGCCATGGCCATGGGAGCCGATGGTACGGAGATGGGAGTTTGCCCCTCCCCAAACCCTGCTGCCCTGCTGGTCCTCCTCTGCTCTTCCTCTTTCTTCTCCCTCGCCTCCTCTTTTGCTTTGCTGGATTTTGGTCGCGGCGATGGGACGCCTAGGCGACGACTTGAAAACCATATCATACATCGGATCCCATCATACATATATCAAACATATACTCATTTTTTTTCCTCAAAATAATTGGGTATTCCTGGGAATACCCATGCATCCAGCTGGATCCGCCCATGCTTGTAATCGCTGATCGGTTCTTATTGAATCCACTGTTTTCCAAAGTTTGTTGGTACCAAAAAGTTACCGCGAGATGCATTTATATTATTACCACAAGTTGTGTTTTTGCCTTTTAGGAAGTGGTACACACTTGGTTGTAGCAGCTATTGTCATCATTGTTGTTATAGTCACCAATTGGAACAAGTGAAGTGATTCACTGGTAGTGCAGTATGTGCTTTCCATGTGTGTTTGGTCTGTACCATCAGATGAACTTTAGGCACGGTTACACATTACTATCAATATACTGTGAGGTGCATGCATACTGGATGGTTCTGATTTGTTCTACAGTCAGTAACTTTCTCTTCCTTGCTCACAGATGTATGTGTTGTTGGGGTCGCACGCACTCCTATGGGTGGTTTCCTTGGTGCCTTGTCTTCCTTGCCTGCTACGAAACTTGGCTCTATAGCAATTCAAGGTGAGATCCTAATCTTCTCTGCATTTACATCTGAGCTCTGAACAAAGTAGATTTGTTTCACCCCGATAGCACTGACATTGCCATTGCGGCGGCTGTTAGCTGCTCTGGAAAGAGCAAATGTGGATCCAGCCCTCGTGCAGGAGGTCTACTTTGGAAATGTCTTGAGTGCTAATTTGGGACAAGCTCCTGCAAGGCAAAGCCGCTCTGGGTGCTGGGATACCAAACTCTGTTGTTTGCACCACTGTTAACAAAGTCTGCGCATCTGGCATGAAAGGTTTGAATCGAATTTATATACTCTGCTCAAAGTTCACAGAAGTGAGAGAGATTAGCTGACCATGCCCTTGTTTTTCTTTCCTATATGCAGCTACTATGCTTGCAGCACAGTCAATTCAATTGGGTATCAATGATATTGTTGTGGCAGGTGGCATGGAAAGCATGTCCAATGCCCCAAAGTACATTGCTGAAGCTAGGTATGGAATTATTATTTGGTGGATACATCCACTATCGAGCTGCATAAACCAAATTATAATCTTAAGTTATCTGGTGGATAGATGCATGTTTAGTTATTTGCATTGCATTTTCTAAATTTGTTTATAAAAGGTATATGTCAATTCACCAGCGGCGAGGCTATTAATGAAGTGACCAATTTTATTGTGAAAGTATATTATGTTCTTCTTAAAGTGGATTTCAACTGCTTTAATACAATAAGCTTGCTAATTACAAATGCAGGAAAGGGTCTCGTTTTGGCCATGACACACTTGTTGATGCCATGCTTAAAGATGGGCTTTGGGATGTATACAATGATTGTGCTATGGGAATGTGTGCGAGCTTTGTGCTGACAATCATGCCCTCACAAGAGAAGACCAGGTCTCTTAAACAGTAAATGCCGTTTGTTATAATGTATTCCCAAATTTGTCAAGATATAAGTTGTGGTATTCAACAGTTGTCAGTGCTGGCAATTCTTTTGAAAATGCCCTGGATTCTTCTTGCTTTATCTTGGATATCATCCTTCCTTTCAGGCAATGATTTTCTGTCAGGTTGTGACATGATAGGGTGGGCTTCTGGCGTGCTCTGGGTCTGTGAACTGACCATTCATTTGCTTCCAACTATAGAAGTAGATGTGCCACGCAAAAATGAGCACCTTTTTTATTCTTGTTAGAGCTATATAAATGTTATATTCTCTTAAAAGCTGCTCATCAGTACACAACATTACAATTTTATACCTTGATGATTTTCCTGTATCTGTTTACATAATTCTTCTTAATGAATTTGTTATAGTATTAAATTAAAAATTGTCATTTGCCTTTGAATTTTCACTTATCTGTTGCAATGTATTTTCTTCTATATTGCAATAAATATATTGCCAAATTCTGGTGTATTTGATATTTTACTTATTCTTGCATAGGATGCATTTGCTATCCAAAGCAACGAGCGTGGAATTGCTGCTCGCGACAGTGGTGCTTTTTACATGGGAGATTGTTCCAGTATTTTTCTCCCTCATTGATGACACTAGACAAGTAGACATTATTTCCTTTGCTTGGTTTCTTATGTTCAATGTTTTGTCACCCAGGTTCAAGTTCCTGTTGGTAGAGGAAAACCGCCAACACTCATTGAGAAAGATGAAAGCCTGGATAAGGTGATTTTTTTTTTTCTGATGTAACAAAATATTTTGAACGAAATAAAACTTTTAGTTGGTCAAAGGCAAAAGACTGGCAGGCATTTTGTTCACTATTCTTGCTTCCTCCAAATGGAATGTCCCTCACATTATGAGCTTTGCTAACAGTTATTATACGATCAATGCATGACAGTTTTATTTATGTTGTGTGCTATTTCTTGTTTCTCAGTTTGACCCAGTAAAACTAAAGAAACTTCGCCCAAGTTTCAAGGAGAATGGTGGTACAGTTACTGCTGGAAATGCTTCTAGTATAAGGTAGCTGCTTGAATTATTTGAGACCTTTTTGTCCTACAAAGGCTTACTGAAACCTTGGTTTTCTACCATATGTTGTTAAGTTGTTTAGCTGACAGGTCTGAAGGACAACCTATGTTGTTAGAATAGGCGCCCTCTGGGCAGGCCATGGGCCTGGCACCCAAGCCCATATGGCTGGGCTGCTGTAGGATTATAGTAGATGATGGTTGATTTGGCAAGGGTCACCATAGATTGAGTGTTTTCTATAAACCCTAATGTTCCTTGCCTATATATGTACACCTGTACCCTTTTGCCATCGACCTATTGCTCTCATATTTAATTGTTGACAGTTAAATTATATTATTACATTATGAAATATGCATGCATTGTTTTTGAACCGATATGTTATGCTTGCATTTTGTCGACTTCATTGCTTCTCTATTTGTTTTTAGACTGCTTGGATATGCTCTGCTTTGTTAAATAAATGGTAACTTATTCTTTATAATTGCCACCCAAATTAGTGATGATTAATCACATAAAAAATAAAACATTTTTAATGCCTTGTTATGTCGTTCAAACAACAAAAATTGTCCTACCTTTTAAATTTCTTCATGGTTGTCCTAGGCCTGTTTCATCTCATTTTGTACTGTCTATTTTTAGCTGACCAGTACTGTCCGGTGTGCTGCCTACTATTGCTTCTGTAGCCTTCTGCAACCAGTCATATCTAATTTGTTTTATATTGATCAGTGATGGAGCTGCTGCATTAGTTTTGGGTGAGGTGGGCAGAAGGCTCAAGAGCTTGGTCTGCAAGTCCTTGCAAGGATCAAAGGATATGCTGATGCAGCTCAAGTAAGCCACAGTTGTTTTGTTAGCTTCCTTAAGAGTAGAGTGTGCTTATTCTAATTTACATTGTGATCTAAATATTTTATGAGTAATTTATTTTATCTGGTACGGTTTTGTGTTATTATTTTTAGATATCAAAGTTTATCATCTATTGGAATTTGTAATATGGATGTTGTTTATACAGGCTCGGAGCTTTTTACAACCACCCCAGCACTTGCAATACCAAAGGCTATCGCAAATGCTGGATTAAGTCATCCCATGTTGATTTCTATGAGATTAATGAAGCCTTTTCAGTATGTATTGAGTTTGCTTTACTCACTACTTAATTTTTTTGTAAGCCTTTGTTGTTATGCGTTGAGAGCTTGTTTTACTGATTATTTTTTTTGTAATAATGTCCTTTTACTTATCAATACAGGCTGTTGCACTTGCTAATCAAAAGCTTCTCAGGATTCCTTCAGTAAGTGTCACCTGTATTAAACTGCCATTCTTTGTGGATTTTAAAAGTTAAAACATCATTTTCAGAAAGTACACATTGGCTTTTGTTATTTGCTATGCAGCATCGACATGTAATTGCATGATAACAGTATTTTGTGTGCTAACAACATATGTGTTTGCAGGAAAAGATTAATGTTCATGGAGGAGCTGTATCTTTAGGACATCCTCTCGGGTGCAGTGGTGCTCGCATTTTGGTTACCCTTATTGGTGTAAGTACACATTGATGTTTATTTTATCTTCTGGGTAAAGATGTGCAATTTTTTTTTTCTAGTAAAAATTAGATGCTGGTCTTTGAGGAAATAATGAATTTTCTTCTTAATATAATGAAGCGCAGCTCTCCTGCGTTTTTGAGAAAAAGTAAATAATGAATTCTGAAAAATACTTTAGCATATCATCATAGGGTTTGTGATGAACGGTAAATATCTTCACTATTGCTACTGGGTTCTATGTGCAAACTGGATCTTGTATAAACCTGCAAATGTAGAGTTCACATTGATATTTGACTAAGATTATGAGAGCCACCCATCCCTGGTTTCACTTCTTGCTGGCGATCAATAGTTTATCTTCATTTTCTTTGAGCAAACTCTTGGGCATAATCTGTTGTCATCATGTTGGGACATCAAATATATGGTGCTCGACCCTCATAATCCTTGTTTCTTTTAACAGGTTCTCAGGGCAAAGAGTGGCAAGATTGGAGTTGCTGGTGTCTGCAACGGTGGAGGCGGAACATCAGCTCTTGTTCTCGAGCTCGCATAAGAAATCTAGACCTTGTAAGACTGAAAACACTGAATATAGATCCTAATTTTGAGTAATCTTTTATTTTTATAAATGTTGTGCAATTGCACTAACTGCTGCAACTTGATATTGCAGGTTCTTTTCAGTAGTTAGCAACAGCTCCCTGAGGTCATCTTGTAATCTTATGTTGATGTTTATTTTCCGTTGTAGTAGTCCATAGAACATTATTATTTAGTCTGGGCAATAAAGCGTGTTGTGCTTCTGTTAGTTGCATAGTATCTGAAATAAGAGATATTTGGCAGCCCCTTCGCTCAACTCTCATAAGTTCTACATCCGTTCAGATACTTCATAGACAACTTTAGATGTTCGAGTACAGGTAGAGCAGAATTGGGAACCGATGACATGGTGCTACCCAATTGTTAAAGTAGCTGTCTTATCAGTGGTTCCTCTTACATGTCATGGTCAGACCTTGTGTGATGAACATAGGCAAGAGCCTGCATCTATGTGCGTCGTTTGTACCTTATGTGATGCTACTTGTGTTATTGTGTTTATTCTGTAAATCAAGAGCATGACTGTTGAGGTTTTAGAGCTCTGTGAATGGAGCTCTGTTCGCAAAAGAGTTTAGAGCTGACCGGATTGCTCTGCACCCTACGGCACGTTTTTCATTAATTAAGCAGAAGGTAGTTTGACAATACAAAGCCTGGAAGGTAATTGTCGGTTACCGAACTAGACACCCCCAATGCTCACGCCGTTCTGATTAAAAAGATCTATTTAGCGACCGTATTGAGCCAGACACCCAACGCGCTGCTTCTGCT
>JADLZK010001866.1:0-118485 GCA_015847255.1 Hyparrhenia diplandra | reverse complement strand
GTTCCACCACAGCCCCGGCGAGTCGCACGGCGTCCCGCCGCTTGGTGGCGCAGCCGGGGACGTCGAACCCCTGGTACCCAGCCGTGAACGGTGCCTTGGACCAGTCCACCTTGGTTCGCCCGCCGTCCGTGGCCCAGGTGGAGCCGTCCCAGATGCTCGCGCGGATCAGCATCGGCTTCGTTGGGAACTCTCAAAAAATTACCCGGCACGGGTTCTCCTCAGGTTTTCACCGCCCGGATCGGCGTCTCGTCGACGAATATCCTGTGGAGGATTGCATTGCATTGCTGACATGAAAAATGTGCCTAGCTAGCTTCGTACGACGATGATCGAGGCCATTTTATTACGTACACGAGCTGGTAGGGGTTCCAGAGGATCTTGTAGTCATGGAAGTCGGCGGAAGGGTCGAACCAGAGGTGCATCCGCTTCGCCCTCCCGCCCTGGGCCGTTGGCGAAGAAGTTGGTTTGAGGTGATGGGCATGCCGGCCTTGTCGCCCAGGAACTCGATGTCCACCTCGCCACGGGTGCCGTCTTCCGGCTGCGAAATAAGCTACATATATGCAGGAAGCACACGGTCCATCTTCATCAGTATGGTAAAAAATAAGATGAAGAACAAAGGGAGTTTACTTCGATCTCCTCTCCATCCGCTGATGAACGAAGCGGATTGACGTAGCATATATATGGCTCACATAGAAGGTTGTGACGACGCCGGCCGTGTAGCCGGACGGCAGCTTGATCCTCAAGTGGAAGAACCCTGACCCGTACGTGGACTTGGACTTGAACCCACCACCACGAGCAGCTGCACACGATCACGATGGAATGCAGTGGGTGTCACTCATATATATAACTAAGCAGCGACCATGCACGCAGCTGCTGGTAATACGTACCGGTGCTCTGATCCAAGATGAGATCAACCTCAGCCCCGTGATCGACCAGGCGCCCCCAGTCCTTGACATAGTTGACGTTGAGCGGCGTAGCCGGCGCTGCCATGCTGCCGGCGGCCCCAAGCGAGCACCCCTGGCCGTTAGAAGGATGACGACGACAAGGAGAAGCCATGCGGGCAACCTCGAAGCCATCGCAAAGAGCTGGCCCAACCGCCAGGAAGAGGCCTAGCTCTTCGAACTTGCTTTCTCGCACACCCCAAGACCTGTTGACATCTCACTGGTCTCGTCGTTTTTATAGCTGCTAGGATTAATGCTAGGTGGAACTTATGATGCATTAGTTACCATCAGTGAGGTGTTTTAAAGTGGGTCAGTGGTTCATGAGCGGGTTACTTGTAACGAACAATTGATTTGTCGGTTATAACACACAGTCTTCATGGCCATTATCAACCATTTCACACTTACACCTATCTCTGCTTGGTGTTCTATGAAAGGCTACAAAGGGGGAAAGTTAAATTTACACTAAGGGATATACATACACACCGTGAATCCATATGATACGTATTGTGATCCGTCTTGTACACTCCTCAATGCACACTGCTCTGAGAAGTGTGCTAGTACGGATCACAATGCTGTATCCCGTGGCCCACAAAGGTGCAGTACGATACAAAGGTGGGTGGTTTCCTCCTGTCCTCGCAGCTATGACACATAACACACAACCACATCTCATCATTTCGCTATTGCAGTACTCTCTGTCATCTCCGTTCCGGCTTGCACGCACGGGCTACCGGAAGAGCAGGCCTCCCAAACTCTGCTCGCTTGAGTATCTGCGCGGGCGCATCGAACGATCAGGTTTTTGGGAAGCGCTTGTCTTGCGATTGCTGGCTTCTTTACACTGGCATGTTCCCCGGTGATCAGTGGTATAGTACAATAAGGTATTCCTAAAGGACTGCTTCCTGGTAGTTTCTTATTCACGACGAGTTATAGAACTCTAAACATCGTGTTTCTCTATAATAGGACTCCAAACATTATGTTTCTCTATAAATTGGCTATTATAGGACTCCAAACGTCGAGAGAGAAACAAACGTTTGGAGTCCTATAATAACAAATCGTTAGAGGAGCAAACGTTTGGAATCTAATACAGATAAGCACATGTTTGAAGTCCTATTATAGAGAAAACACAATGTTTAGAGTCCTATAATAGCCAAAAGACGCAGGTCGGGCCTTTGCATCGGCGTGATCTACTTTTTGTCAACAACATGAAAATGTGAATCATCTTCCTTTACATGACCAAGTGCAAAAATTATCTAGGCCACAGTGGCTACCTGCCTTGGAGCCACTCCTTCGATCAAGGATGGCTTAATTTGGTGTGAGAAATGGATCCCCAATGGCAAACAATTTCATGTTGTGGGCCTAGTGGCCATCTGTTGGGCCATTTGGAAGAAACGAAATGCAATTTGCTTTGAGGAGGAAAAATGCATAATCCACCGGAGATTTTGAGTCATGTTTGTGCATTAATGAAATTTTGGGTAGGTTTACAGAACGATGAGGACAAGGAGGTGTTGACCTGTTGAAGCTATCTTGAAGATCGCTGTCAAACTGCTGGACCAGGGGACCGGGGCGGAGGATGAGTTTCTCATGGGGCTATTTAAAACTCCTGGCTGTTAGGTCTCGTGGGTCAAAACTCCTGGTTGTTAGGTCTCCTTTTGGGTTCTTAGGGTTAATGTTGTCCCCCATGTTCGATGTCTGAACATCTTTTTTGCTTTCTGGACGTCCTAAACTCTGCTGTATTTCAGCTACATGTAATGGAAACAGGGAAGCCTCTTGTTTTCTAAAAAAAAAAAAAAATAAAAATAAAAATCAGGCGTGATGGATCGGCTACAAATAGCTCACTGTGACTAGTGGAAAACTAGGAATAGCGCCTTCCGTGCCTTCGCACTGGCCCTGCCTCATGGTACAACACTGCGAATCTCAAATTCTCAATAAGTAATCAATCTAAAACTGCATGGATTTCACACTCGTGAGCAGGCATACATATATATCTTTGACTAATCATCAAGGGATTCTATAGTGAAGACAAAATAGCACGTATATATGGGTTTCTTTTTTCCGGCAGGATCAATCAAATATAGTTCCATAGTGCCTGTAGGCTGTATCCTCTCGAAACATTTCCAGGTTCAACCAATAAATAATTGGGCACGAATCATAGCTGTGACAGCAACGCGCTGCAATGCAGACAGAGAGACAGAGAGCTTCCTTCTGGAGCTGCTGCCTTATCAACTTTGCAAGGAACAGTCAAGTCCACACATACGACAACTCTATATATGGTACGTGTCACCACTCACCAACCACGACCAAACATGCTACTATGTTTGCTCGTAGTTGTTCGATTCTTGTAGGTTTCTCCTCCATATCCAAGCGCACAAGGCAGACGACGGTTCCGTCGAACGAAGCGATTTAGTAAGCGCTCGTCTTATTTAAATTCTTTATACAATTTATAAAATAAATAAATTATTATTAAAGTATCTCTAATGATAAAATAAGTCATATCAAAATGGATGATGTTTATATAAAATTTTAAATAAGACAAATGGTCAAACATAATGTCTTAAAGTCAACATAATGAGTTATTTGTGGACGGAGTGAGTAGTTTGTCATCGTTTTGGTGTGATGGATCTGTTGCTCTGTTTTCCTATTTTCTGTTTCGAATGTACGAATTTCACTAGATTGATGGAAGAATTTTCATAAATCTGTCAAACTTTGCAGAATAAAAAAAAAACGTAGAAACATGCCACGTAGGGCCCTTATAGTGCCCGAATGCTCGAGCTGATTTTTTAGCGAGACGTGAATCTCTACCGATTACCTAAAGTGATTCTCTAAAATAAATTAGAAGGCTGAGCGTTTAAAAACAGTACCTTTTCTGGAGTCTGAAGTGATTCCCCATTGTGATTTCAAATATATGTTAAAGAATCAAAGAGAATCACTTTTACCCATAATTTATCATTTCTCTAAGAGCCTGTTTGGATCCTTGAAATTTAATTCATTGTAGTGCAATAGAGTTGGAGTTGGAGAGTACAATGCAATGGAATGGAGTTGGAGAGTGCAATGCAAACATAACATGGTGATGGGCTTCCTCAACCACATAACATGCTTAATTTAATGGAATTCAATTCCTATCTCCCACCCTATGAATTTGAGATAGGCTTATTTATGAACTTTGGAAAGTTAGGGAATCTCAAATTCTAAAACTAAATAGCTTAATTTATTAAGTAGATTCCAATTCCCCAAATTTAAAGGGATCCAAACGGACCCTAAGAGAATCACCTTTCTAGAGAATCCGAATTAGAAAGAGTTTGTCGGATATAAAATATCACAGTACTCTCATAGTGCATAAATGGTGAGGCTATTGTTTATAATAGACTGGATTAGTCCATCCATCGAAAGGATGGATCTATGTCCATACCCTGGGCAAGCCTCAGCCTCACCGAAGCACTATGATGCAGACTTCGGTCCGCAGCAAGTGGACCTTTCCGCAAAAATAGGTCAGCCTCGGGTGCGCTATGCGCCTTGGTCTGCCCAGACGTAAGGTGGGGGTATGACTCGGCGCTTTCATATCCTCCTCCACTAACCCGGCACGGGGTAGGCGTGCTAGGGCTGACCTATGTCGTGTCCAACTACCCGGG
Source organism: Hyparrhenia diplandra (assembly GCA_015847255.1). Lineage (NCBI taxonomy): Eukaryota > Viridiplantae > Streptophyta > Magnoliopsida > Poales > Poaceae > Hyparrhenia > Hyparrhenia diplandra. The sequence goes on along the minus strand of JADLZK010001866.1, from coordinate 113,924 downwards.
ATAGGCTTGGACGGTAGCACGCCTGCCCGTGCTGCACGGCGCAGCGTGGGCTGACACTCGCTATTCGGCTGCGTGCCCACGACGGGTCACACTCTGGGCCATCCCATAAAAGGAAAACGTGCTCTACACCGATTGGGAACTCGATGCACGATAAATCGACACCGCCGCGATAATCTACGTCACCACCACGACAATACAACCCGGAGTACAAGAATGGAGGAGAAGACGGCGATGAAGCCGCTCCACCCCTTCGGCTATAAAAGAGGAGACAGACCATTCTAGCAGGGAGGGGAGGGACTTTTTCACGCAACTTCCCCAAGTCTTACACACTTCGTAGACTCACGAAACTCTCACTCGAGCTATAAATCCAAACTCAAGAATGAGCACCCTTGAGCTTGGAGCACACACACGCACGCACTCACCTGAGGTTTAGAAGCTTCTCCCTCTTTTTCAATCATTTGTACACCCCTCCCACAAACCAAGTCAAAAAAAAACACGTGAGCCTCATGCTCACCGTTGGACTAGGGACGTTCCCAAACTAGGATAAACCCTCTTGTGTCTTAATTCCCTCACCATGCGAGATAGACACTAAGCAATACGATTAATAGTTGGTGTTAGTTCAAAACACCGACAAAGCTCTACCGATAGGCCTTAAGCACGAGTGCTTCCAGAGAGAATGTGTTGCATCAATAAGCACACGTATAAAATTAGCTAATATTATGGAAGCAAATATTAGATTTAAATATGCTAACCTGCTTGTTGTCATACCTTAAGCACACCAAGAGCAAAATTTATTTGTTTACCCCTCTTTATAAGCAGCAGGCCGGTGATTCGCTATTGTTGTGCCCCGATTAATAACAAATTTTTAAGCACACCAAGAGCAAAATTTAATAGTTGTGCACGATTAATAATAAATAAATTTAGTGACTTATATCAAAATATATTTTTTTATACCCCTTATCGTAACCATTTGTGTATTTAAACTATTGCAACAAATAATCAGACATATCTTTTTTTTTAGAAGAATCAGACATATCTTTTCGTATATATATAAAACGTGGATTTAATTAATTTGATATACAACGCCACTGGTAGCTTATCAAGCATCGTAGTTGCACTCGACGGGTACGCTGTTATTGAACCTGGCCTTATCAGCGCAGTAGTCGTAGTTCATGTAATTCCTCTTCACGTCCTCGTACGCCGCCTGCTGCTCCGCGGTGATGTTCCGGTACTCGCCGGCGTTCCACCAGAGGTCCGGCGAGTGGCACGGCGTCGCGCTCCCGTTGGCGCAGCCGCTGACGTCGAAGCCCCGGTAGCCGGCCGTGAAGGGCCCCTGGGACCAGTCCACCTTGGTCCGCCCGCCGTCCGTCGCCCAGTCGGAGCCGTCCCACATGCTCGCGCGGATCAGCATCGTCTGCTTCGCCGGGAACGAGTAGCCCGGCACGGTGCCCGTCAGGTTCCTCAGCACCCGGACCGGCGTGTCGTCCACGAACATCCTGCGTGCGTGCGTGCACACGCGACAAAGTTAGGATTTGTACCATTTGGAACGCTAGGATTTCTACGTGTTTCTTGTTTATTGAAGAGTCGATCGATCGGCTGTCTTTTTCGTGCATTTGATTATGGTGTAAATTTAACTTACTCGATGTGATGTGAAATCTATGGGAATGAATTCTTGCTTACACGAGCTGGTATGGGTTCCAGAGGATCTTGTAGTCGTGGAAATCGGCGGCGGGGTCGAACCAGAGGTGCAGCCGCTGCTCCCTGTCGCCGCGGCCATTGACGAAGACGTTGGTCTGGAGGGTTATCGGCACGCCGGCCTTGTCGCCCAGGAACTCGAAGTCCACCTCATCACGGTTCCCATCTTCCGGCTGCGAGATAAGCTGGAAGAGCGATCGAGAAGTTTTATATGCTTATAAGCTGGAAGAGAGGATGCATAGTGATCGAGCAAACAAGTACGCATATATAAACGGCGATCGTGGAACTCACGTAGAAGGTTGTGACGACGCCGGCCGTGTACCCGGAGGGCAGCTTCATCCTCATGTGGAAGAACCCTGAGCCGTACTTGGACTTGGACCGGAACCCGGCACCTGCACGTACGTACGCAGGCACCATCGATCACTCACTTACTCACTCACCACAATTCTTATCGCAGCAAGAGCGTACGTACCAGAGCTCTGATCCATGGTGATATTAGCCTCCGTGCCCCGGATGACAAGGTGATAGATAACCATCTTCACCCCACTGCACCACGTAGTTCTCATCGAACGCCGCCTCCGCCGCCGCCGCCATCGTCGGCGCCGAGCCCGCGACTACTGCCACCAGCAGGCAAACGACGAGGAGCGTCCACGGACACGCCTTGGAAGAAGCCATTGCAAGGCAAGACCGACGACGACGTACGAGAGGCGGCGGCGCACCTCACGGCCTCACCTGTCACCCCCTTTATAGCTGACAAGGCCGGCAAGCTCCTGCAGCTAGCTGCACATCGATCCTGTCTTCGCTGGCGCACCCACGCAAGCCTGCAGATTTCGAGTTCGGCCATGGATCCATGCGCAAGTTGTGCAGCCTGTGTGTGGTGTGTCTATCTAGTTAGGCCGGCCGTGGCGTGGCTGTGGTGTGTACGTACGTGATGCCGTTTTCCGTTATGGGCGGGTGGCATTGCTTGGCTATCACAAACACTGCGTCTGTCTGTGTGGCTCTTAAATCCGTTTCGTGCTCAGCGCCAACACATCCAAGATATGCATGGATTTCGTACCTATCAGCCTGCATTTTAGATATGCGAGTGCGAGTAGAGTACTCTGCCAGTACACGGCTTGACCAAACTGTGTGTGGTATGGGCACGGACGGGTTTCTTCCTTTTGTCCCTGCGGATCAGTTCACTGTTCACGTACATATATAAAGATAGAGTTTGGCGGTGTTCGTAGTCAACCAAATGATTGTGCTTGTGATTGATTCAGAGCCGTGACAGGCTACTTCAACCACAGATCAATGAAGCTGACCGTAAATTGTTTCAGGAACTCTGCTTGTTCAGTGACCAACCGGCGAACCCTCTTCCCATCACATGATGGGAGTCAACCGCAGTCTGCATGGCATGGGTGGGTGATCTTGCAGAGGAGCGAAATCTTTGTGTGACATTCAGGTGGTTACCAGCATCATCCGATATTTCCCATACACGTGGATGGCATGAGAATATGTTTCAACCCCTAGCTAGCAAGCCACTCACCTCAACTTTTCTCTTTTGCAAGAAACCCAAAATGCTCAGTCAAATTCCTCATTGATCACGATTACAGCAGAGTGTTCTTCCTTCGTCTCTCTCTCCTCACAGGCTCTAAAACAGTTCAATGCTATTCAGGAACACATGGCAAATAGTGACCGAGACCAGGCTCCGAATGACTTCTGGAAATATACCTGGGGTCTCTTTTTTTCTCCTCTAAAAGGCATACAAATGCCTACAATGCACAGTTTACTCTTCACCTATTTTCACCTGGAATAGGAAATCTGGAAATTTAGGTAAACACAAATTCTTTGCTTGGTTGCTAATAAAGGACAGGCTCAATACCAAAAATCTGTTGAAGAGAGCAAAAAATATGTTTCTTCCAAATTATTCATGTGTGTTTTGCAACAGCAACCATGAAGAAACCAGTATGCACCTTTTTTTTTTTTTTTTTTTTTTCAAATGCTCCTTCGGTGCAAATTGCTGGGACTCCATTGGCATCCCCTGAATTGCTGGGACTCCATTAATTGGCATCCACTGGCACCTCACTATGCAACCTCTATACATGTTAATTCTGGCCAGAGTAGATTGTGGTTCACATATCTTCAGAGAAATTTTTTGACTGCCTGCTGGACAATTTGCAAGGCTAGAAATCGTGTTATCTTTGACAACAAAGCCTGTAATATTACGGATTGGTAACATGTCTTCAAGGAAGAACTTGGTTTGGTGTGTATCAATGCCAAGAAGAATATCTCAGACCCCCTTTCTTTGTGGAGAGACATCCACCTATAAAGTTGTTTTCTTCTTTCCTTTTGGGTTTTGCAAGCCTTGTAACCTGTACATTTCATTCTTTGTATTCCTTTTGTTCATATCAATAAAATTCAAGAAAAAATAGGTAGGGACCTTCCCTGCTGAGCCCTTAAAAAATGTTTCAACTTCAGAGGAACATAAACCGCAAACATCGGTTAAAAAAAGCAAAACTCCAAGAGATGTGCTATCTTTGTTAGATAGGCTATATAAAAATAGCAAACATGCTAAAAATCTTGGTGACCATATATTGTTAGGTAGGCTATCCTTGTTAGGTAGGCTATATAAAGAGATTTGTTGTATGGTTTTGTCAAAATAGCTAGTCTATCGATCTCTTCTCTTTTGTGAAATTTTTTGTATTTTACAAAATGGCTAAAACATTGAAATTTAGCCATTATATTTAGGCATGCTTTTGAAGTTGCTCTAAGTTATCCATAGTGGCGGAGCTGCCCCACCCCCACCCCCCCATTTCCAAGCAACTTTTTTACCGTCTCGGTTCTAGCCTGCCCTCTCAGAAATTACCAAGGATGCGGCGGGACCATCATCTTCGACGATATGATAAGTAAATTCGAACACTGTAATAATGCTATATTAAGTCCATGATGGCAACCTTTTGAAGTTGCTCTAAGTTCTCCACGGTGGGAGCTGAGGGGGATCTGGCCATACCCCCCCCCAACATTTCCAGGCAATTTTTTACTAGTATAAGTCCATGATTTTTATTTATATTAAGATGGAGAATATAACAAAATTCTTATCACATATACCTTTTAATATCTTCTAGATAATTAAATCTTACAAAACATTATTAGATAATATTATAGAGCACATTAGAAGGGCTGAAACATAGATAATATTGCGAGTACTTGTGTCAAGTCGATGAACTAATAGTCACCATGAACCATGAAAAATCTAACTTAACTTGTTGTGCTCATTTTTTTACAAGGGTGTGTTTAGATTCTAAAAATTGGCACTGCATCGAACTAGTAGCACTTTTCATACTTCATGCATGCGTCTTTTGGTACATTAAATGATTCGATGTGGCGGAAATTTTGGAATTTCTAAGTTAAATTCGAAAGTGAACTAAACATAACCCAAGTTGGATTTGTTCGCCCCCTTATGAATAATTCTGGCTCCACCACTTGGTTCTCCACAAATAGAAGACGCCATTGTGAGCATATGTGAAAACAACCCAGACAACCCACGACAAGAATTTGACAAAAAAAAAAAACAGGCCAGCATAGGGTACATGGCAGAAAATTTTCACGTGACCTGTCTCGATTTTTTTTCTCAATCACGCAAAAGCTTTGCGTATTTTTGTATTAAGAGAAAGAGTTTGCTTACATGCCGGATGACTTGAAAGATATGAAGATTACAGTTGCCTTTGTATCCCTCCGCTATACATAATGTTGTATTACTCGTTGAAGCAACTCCCTTATGTGCTTAGCACCTGCGAGCGAGCACCCACTGCTCGGCCATGCTTCGGATGGTCGCCGCGAGGGCGTCGACAACGGTAGCGGCCCCGTGAAAGCATCCGCATTCCGCTCCTTTCAAAGTTCCCACCATATCAGCGCGAATAATGAACCGGCTCCTTTCTTGAGGTTTTCAGTTCATTGTGCCCGCCAGAGGTGCCACCAATCCATCAACAATCTTGTGAGGAGGGCCACGTCCCAGCCCAGAGCGTTTGCCACCTGATGCAGCTGTCTGCTGATTGCTGAATGAGCATTCGACGGTGATGTGGTCGCAAAGGGAGCAGGTGAAGTGACCTGTCACGATGAGCAGCGGTCTGGACTTAAGTTTCGAAAGGTGGAGATAAAGATGAGTTATCGCTGGGCCTGACGTCCCATTTCTATCTCTCCGCTGGTCAGTCCAGGAAGCGATTGTGGGCCAACAGGAAGCCATGTGCGGCGCGTATTTGTTTTGGGCCTCAACTGCCGACGGTCCACTAAACAAACATAATTTTTCAAAAAAAAAAAACTAAACAAACATAATTCCCCTACAAATCCCGCCCGAGGCCGGCTGCAAATTTTGATCTCCACTTCTCTCGTGTTCTGGATCTTGATCTCGCTGTCAATGGTGGTGGGCAGTGGGAGTAAGGGGAAGGAGGAGACGGTTTCCACGGTGGGTCTGGAGATGGCCTCGAATAAGGAGGCGGAGGGGAGAAGCCTGCGCAGGCCGAGGAGGAGGAGGACTGGTGGTCGTCAGTTCGGATGAGTCCTGCGAAACGTACGACACGGAGGACGAGGAGAAGGATGAGGAGGAGGGCGAGATTGCGAGGGCCCAGTGGTTCAACACCGGTGTAGGTGAGCTAAACTGCCCCCACCATCCTCTGTCGATCTCACGCACGCGGGGAAGGAAACCCTAGCACGTAGCTTACGTTTTTCCTCGATCTTCCTTCGATCACCTGGACAATTGTAATAGTACTGCTTGCCTTAATTTGCTAGAATTCTATGTTTAACCAGTTGGTACGTGCTTGGGACTAAAAGGCTGATTGGTTGTTGTCTGTTTTACCAGTTGCCGAATTGGGGAATGGTGGAGTGATCTTGGTTCTATTTGAGACACCCTCTGGCTTTGCAATTTTTGGTTATGATGGGATGAAGTTATATAAAACAGCTGCGCGTGAGGTACTTTTTTATTTTTCCGGTTTGATTGATACATATACCTGTTTGCTCTTCTGGTTTTGTATCAACTTAATATTTATGTATTCTCTATAACGTGCAGAGCGTCTGGGGAGACTTTGTCAATGATTATGTGGCAAAAAAGTTAGTTCCCCTATCGCCTTCTGGGTCTTAAGTTTTATTAATTATGACGCTTATGTTTAATTTGAACTGAGCAGCGATCTTCATGTTCCCCTATCGCCTTCTGGGTCTTAAATTATTCTCTTTGCATTGAAGGAAGAAATAAGAACACAAACTCTGGCCATTAGCTGTTTATTTAACGAACTCCACGACCCATGTTTATCTCCATAAAGCTGTTGGGAAAGCATGTAGCATGTTTCTATTGTTTTGCTTATGAATGCATCCCCAAAGCTACCTTTTTTCTAGAAAGATTATTATGGGTTAAAATAGATATTCAAAGAATAGATGGGCACAAATTGGTGATACCCTAGTGGGTATTTGCATATGGCAGTTTCTGTCTAATAGCTTCTAGCTTGGGATGATTTGAGGCCGGACTTCGTGATGGTATTACTGCTACCTAGTTTGATGGTATTACTGCTACCTAGTTTGGCCTGTTTTCAAAATAGACTGTATTTAGCTAGCTTAACAAATGAATCCATTTGATTTACACTGCAATAATCGAGTCACAAGGATTTGCCATCACAAGCATGTAATGATGTTATGTAACTACTGAATAACCCCACTCGGGCGACATAAATTTTCACTATATCATTTTTCCCTTAGCATGATATCGCTGTTTGTGTCATTGACAGGCTGCTACGCTCATAGACTTCCGAATTTTTGAGGACAAAATGACGGCTATTGATCAACATAATGGTATCAGTAAAGAGCTTTATGAGATGATCTCGAAGCATATTATGCCTGACCAAAAACTAGTCGTTGCAAAGGAGGAATATAAAACAATCATTGAACACCACACGGTTAGTGTTAAGCTCCTTGTTTGCTTACGTCTATAAACACTTTTAGGCACCAACTCTTCTGTGGATTATTTCAGCCGATATCCTGCCTGTATCCTCCTTGTGTCGATGATTTGATGTGGGGCTTAAAGATACAGATGCGGTCTTTAGTGCCTGCAGAAACAAATGTGGGTTCTGATGAGGATCGACTGCCAATGTGTTCGGGATTGTTTTCATTCCTGAATATGGGTGGGTTTGAAATCAAACAAGATATGAAGGTGAGTCCACCAGTTCCTTTCCCTCATGTCTGTAATTGAAGTGCTCTGTTATGCTTTATTGCTTCCCATGTACTTTAAGCCTTTAATCTTCGTTGACCAAAGTATTTTTGATGCAATGTTGTGTACATATATAATTTTTCCATAGTGTTTTCTCGCTGTAATTGTTCTGTTTTTATTGACGTACCAATACTCCTTTTGTATCCAGGTTTCTAGACGTATTATTGAGACGGCAGGCCTCATTTATGAGTGTGAGCGTGGTGTGAACAGACACAAGAACACCTTGCTTGACGCTGCCATGTGGATTAAGGAAATATCTGCTATTGATGCTGAGGGTTGGGATTTATTAAAAAATTGCGACAGCACTCAAGGTGTTATGTTATCCTACAGAAAAACATTCATTTCCGAGCAAGGTAAACTGAAATAATTTGTGAATGTGTATGCATTTGTTGAAAATTTGTCATTCAACTAATGCCATTCTGTTTCATTCAGCTGTTTCCAAGTCAAGAATTGGTGACGATGAAACGAGATGCACCGAAATATGAAAATAAGTTATCAAAGTTTCATTGCATGAAAATTCATGGTGAAATAGACGGGCTCCGCACACAAAGGATTAAGTTTTTCGACAATTGGTGCGTTTGATCAAGCGGGCCAAAAAGTCATATGAAGCTGAGCAAGCATGTGAAGCTACAAACGGTCATGAAATTAGTCCTGGTGTGAAGAAGATTCGTCCTGGTATTAGCAGTGCCATTATTGATGAAGAAGCCTGTCGTGGTCAAAATATATGAGCTCACCCGCTTGAGGGCATAAGGAATTCTATGTCAATATGGAGAAGGAAGATTGGAAGTTCGATGTCCTCTATGTCAATATTGTGAGAGCTAAATTATGTTCGTTTGAGATGCTTGGTTTTGCAGCGATGGGGAAGCCGGTGACAGGGAGTGGTTCTTCGTGCCGTGCGTCTCAACCAGCGCAGCGGTGGGCAGCCGAACTGGAAGTTTTTTTGGGCCAAGAAACCAATTTCATCTATTTTGTTATGGTTGACATCAGAGCCTGAGTAAACTGCATGCTTCAAGTAATAGTGTGCTTTTTGTCGTGGGAAACCAAAGCAATTTGCAGCCACACCTTAAAATTATAGTATTTTTATTTTGAAGAGCAAAAAGTCCCAACAGTTTTCAAATGCATGTCTAGTATTTTGACCTAACTCAAAGTTAACAAGACATATAGGGATGATTTATGTGCGCCCAACCCACAATTTCTGTAGTTTACGTACCAAAAGCAGACGGGGGGGCGCGGAGGGTAACCGAACAGCCAGGGGCATTAGCGTCCAAATCGTCGTTAACAGATCTAAACACCCATCTTGTTTGTCCCTAGTCGGAGTCAACCAAATGATTGTGCTCGTGAATTCATGATTGATTCAGAGCCGTGACAGCAACATCAACGTATGTATACCCTCGCTAATAATGACTTCAACCACAGATCGATGTAGCTGAAATTGTTTCAGTGACCAACCGGCCAACGCTTATCTTGCATGTCATGCATGTCAGCATCACGCAGACGTGGATGGCATGACAATATGTTTCAGCTTCAGAGGAACATAAACCACAACACATCAGTGAAGTCCTCCACAAAAAAAAGACGACACTGTGAGCATATGTGAAAACAAAGGCAGCCCACGGCAAGATTTGACAAAAAAACAGGCCAGCGACTGCAAACGCCTAGCGACACGACAGTGCAATGGCAGCTGTATGTATGTGATGCCCATCATATCCATTCTATTTCCAACCAATATGAATGGTTCAAGACAAGACTCGTGTCTCCAGCAAAATTTGCATATAGACACTTGAATGGCTAACCTAAAGAGTAAAAAAGTTGACTAATTCACCAAAATTTTCTATACAAGGATAGAGCATTGCTCTACCGCGACCTTATTCTTCAACCTACTCTGACAAATAAGCATCGATCCTGTGTTAACTTGCAGCAGGGGGAACCGGTGCCACCTAAAAATAAATGTCTATCTCCTTCTCGCGCATGTCGTATCGTGATCAGCGCCTCGGAAAGGGCAACCTGCAGTGGCTCAGAATAAGACATGAATTGAAATTAAATATGCCTTCATACATAACTATTGATAGATGAAAACAAACTAATCTAATCTAACCTGTCCAAATTTTGTGAAGAAGTTGTTTGCAAGATTTAATGATGTGACTGCCAGATCTTCATTAGCCTTGAGTGCTTGTGCCAATGCAAATGCTCCATCATCCTGTCAGAAATACAAATGAAGTTGAGAATAGTGCGATCTCCAAATGCCAACAACTAATAGGATGAAACAGAAACACTAAGTTTGCTTACTCTAATCTCATTAAAACCTAGGTCAAGAGACGTCAAAGATTCATTGATTATCTTGAAACTTCGTGCTAAGCATATAGTGCCCTTCAGGAATTGGAAAGAGTCAGCAACCAAAGTATGAATCATGCACCAAACTGCAAGTTATCAAGAAACACAAAACAAAGATTGCTCATACATCATCTCCAAGTCCATTTGCCCGCAAATCCAATGTTGATAACGTTGTGTTGTACTTGAGACAATCAGCAATACACTCTGCACCTTCCACACCTATCTGCAGGTTATGCAACTTTGGTGAGAACACTTTAATGGTGAAACTGTTCATACAATTCCATTCAGTTCTGAGGATCACCTGGCACCAGCCAAGCTTAAGGGTTTGGATCTTCCCATGGAACTTGAGGACATCGCACAAAGCCTTTACCCCATCTGATCCAATTGGATTGTAGCTCAAATCCAGCTACAATGCATATTCTGAATTAGTCGTACAACTTATTTTGTGGGCAAATATTGTCTGAATGTTTAGATAACTTACTGTTGTCAGCACCACATTATCCTTCACAGTTTCTGCTATTGCACTAACACCTTTGGAGTGAATGTTATTGCCACCCTGGAAATGCAAGAGGACTCAGGGATTCAGCGTGAACACCAATGTTTTCAAGGCGGTAAGGCGAGGCATGGCGACTGACTACCGCCTTTTACGCTTAAGCGAGTAAGGCATAAGGCGAGGCGACGCCTTAACAACAATAAAAAAATAAAACAGCAGCTCAGGGCAGTAGATGTTGAAGAGAAAAAAGGGAAAAAGAAAAAGAAAGGAGGAGTAAGAAGTGGGCTGGCCCAACACATCAGCCCATGTGCCCCTAAGCCCGTCAGGAGTAAGAGCGTGTACTGTGTCCATCTCTGCTCCATCCCGATCCTCTCCATACAGCGGCCGGAACTCTTCCCGCCTCCAGCCGCATCTCTCTGCTCCTTTCCCTCCCTCTCTCTTCCGGATCTGGGCGTGGCTGCATGGATTCCTAAAAGGGGAAGAGGGTGCGGCTGCATGGCATCCTGAGGGAAGAAGAATGCGCGGCTGCATGGCATCCTGAGGGAAGAAGAATGCGCGGCTGCGGGAGGCCAAGCAGCAAACTTCCCCGGTGCGGCGGCGCGAGTGAGCTGCGGATTTCTCCTCCTCTCCCGCTCTCCCGCTCACTGGGGTCTTCCGCAGGCCACCACCTGCTCTCTCTGCTTTTTTTTTTCCGCCGATTCTCTAGCTTTTTCTCGCCGCAGCTTCCCTGTATGGCGCCCGCCATGCGCGATTTGGACGCCAAAGCTGCGTTTTTGGACGCCGCGGCTGTAAGGCGGACGCCACATGACTTTTTAAGGCGAGTCGTCCGCGAAGGCGTCGTGCATGCAGCGCTTTGGCGCCTAAGCGACGCTTAAGCGACGCCAAAGCGACGCCTTGAAAACATTGGTGAACACAAATCATCCTTAACGTGGTTTATCAGGGGAATTTCAAGAAGGTATATTGAGACCGCCCCTCCCCCCCCACCCCACATCCCCAATATCCTGCTTCCTTACAAGGGGGCAGTTTAAGAGATGAAATGTGGAAAGAAGTTGTGCTAATGACCCAAAAAAATATACTGAATCAATAGTCCCAAGATCATGTAGAGAAAAGCATATTTTACTAAATGATTAGAGAAGAGCAACTTCAGCGTAGTTCCCATATCTGGGAATTTAAGTTAAACAGGTAGGTGTGTGAGAATCTGACTTTCTGAGAGTTGCAGCCAAATAAATACTCACCAAGTCTATGGTAGAAATTGTTTTGTTATCTTTCAGAGCCTCAGCAACCTTTTCAGCTCCCTGGTGAAATTCATTTTTAACATACATCAGGATTCATTAAATGAAATGATAAGAATAAACAAACATGCTTGTACACTGGATACAGGGGAAATCATGTGAAGAATCATGAATATACTATTGTAAACAAACAAGTCTATGTAATCATTAGCCATGTGACTGAACAAACAAACAAACATGCTGGAGGAGAAACCAGGAATAATTCCAGACTTACCACCCAAAGCAAAATAGCAACAGACATTAACTTTCTAAAAAAGGATCCTATTTGCATCATGAAAAAATTTGTGTCAGGTTCCCCGGATACAGGAATAGCCTGACAAATAATGAAGAGTCTGAAAATAACAGCCAGAGCTTTAAGAAGCACTTGTGCTAAAGGTCTATACAACAACAGTAAAGCCTTTAATCTGAATTTCTATCATATACATCGCTAAATGGTCATTGAGTTATGGTGAGTGATTATCTTGTTAGCTAATTGGTTCTAGAACTGATGGTATGTTCATATGTGGAGAATACAATATTTTAGTTATTGCCATCATGCAAACAGAAAATAATTGAAGCAACAGTATTACCTCATCGCTAATATCGTTCATGCAGAGGCTGAACCACTGTAAGGACTTTGTCCTTTTGAGGAACTTCGGCAACAGGGCGTAAACCTTCCGGGCTAATACTGTTGTTGCCAATATCCACAACTGTGAGCTTCCCTATTCAGCCAAGCATGCACACAATTAGGAATAAACATCCAATAAGCATAGGCTTGTTGATAGTTTCTTTAGACGGGAAAAAGAAAGCACCTTTGCGAGAAGATAATGCAGACATCAACTCACGTATTCCCTCATTCCCAATCCCATTACCATGCAAGTGAATTTCCTAGCAAAGGTTGAATGCTTATATATCATTACCATGAAATTGAATAGAATATAGAAAGTTAGAAAGTGTGTGCGAGAGCATGGGACTAAGGTCTTATAGAAATTCTTATTTCTTAATAAGCTGTTCAATTTGGTCATAGCATTGCTACAAAAGAGTTGTACTGATAATCATCCTACCAATGTTGCCACACCATGACTTACAAATTACCAATTTAGGTTTTTCATCATCTAAGCAAGAAAAGTTATTAAACTGCTCTTCGTGTGGCAAGTCCTTGTATACAAATTTGATTATTATTTTTTTTCGCTATTATGGGTCACTCCACGCTTTACAATATGTATTTTGAAATCCAACCATATTGTGCCTGTTAGCATAAGTAGTGAGAGGACAAATTGATCCATACAAAATTTGGACATATAGCCAAACCTGAAAGTTTCAAAATATTATACCCCTCAGAAAGCTAAAACAGACACTTCTCCATAATTTGATATATAAGCAGACATGGAATGGAATCTGGTTCACTTTCAAACATTTAAAATTTTAAAAAACAATAAAACAATGTGGAAGATTGGAAGTATATATAATCAAGTGTCTTAAGCAGTACCCTTAAAGACTTGTTCCCTAAAATTCCTCGAGCTAGGCTGGATACACCAAGAGGACCACCATAGTTGCCACTAGAGAAATTGAACATAGCACACCAGTAGATGGTCAGTAGTCACACAGAATTAGTCATCATAGGCTGTGTTCACAAAATCATTTGCACATTCAGTATAAATCACATTAAGGCTGCCAGGTTGTGAGTGACTAACTTGAGATACAAGCTCCGTGTCGAATTATTCTCTAAAAGAGCTTCTGCAATACTTGCAAAACCCTGTTTCAAGGAAAAACAAAAGTAAAAGGTCTTGCAACCTTTCAAGAATGTAATCATAATAGTCTAATTATTTTTTCCCCAGTGTATTCAAGTGCATGTATTTGTGGATACTTGTACTTACACTGTAGTCAATTGTATTATTGCTGAGCTGTAGAATACGTATTGATTTATTCTTTTTCAGCATATTTGAAATTGCCTTGGCACCCTAAAAGAAAAGTGAATGTCACAATGCAAGACAAGTAGGTAACGAGGGAGTGAAAGCAAACAAGAGGGGGAGCAAGCACCTCATCCCCAATATTGATACTGTTCAGGAGGAGTTTCTGAATACCCACATTTTCAGCCAATATATCTGAAAGACACTGTAAGCATTCATGAGTGTTACATTCAGTCAGTTGTAAAGCGAAAAATATACTCAATTCAGTATCGAAAACATTTTCTGCTATTTATATTTTAACTTGTCTACTTTCTCTAGTAAAACCATAAAAACTAAAAAATTTGAATGGCTAATCAGACAAAGAGTCGAGTTAGAAAGTAAAGAAAGTAATCAAAATGCAACTCAGATGGTGCCCCACTGTTACCAGTGCCACAGTAAAATGGTACCCGACCTTGGAGAACAACTAAAGTTAAGCAAGTACTAACAAAGTTATCACTGCATGTTTGCGAAGTCAACCACTCCAAATTTGTTTACAAATTACCTTTATGTGTTTAGTTTGGATATTTGGAAAATAATATGACTTGTATGACAAAAACAAGTAGTCAAATATTTGGGATACCATGTTCATGTCAAATCATTTATTATGGCTGAAGGGAGTATGATTTCCATAACAAAAACATGCAGATTACAAAATGATATGTGGAATGTAGAGATGATAAGATTGAGAAGACCTTAGCTCCTTCATCCCCAATGTCATTTCCAGATAAATTGAGAGTTTTTAAAGCTGTGTTTATCTGAAGAACTCCATCAAAGGCTTCTATCCCCACAGCTGTTATCCCATTGCCAGAGAAGTCCACCTCTTCTGCACTCTGAAAATGCACATGAACAAACATTCGTTATCCAAAACATTCAAATGAGATTAAGCTGCTAAGGTATACAAACAGCTAGGTGTGCAAATACACATAGATTATAGGGTGGAGTCAAATAATTCTTAAAATCTCAGACCTTGTTAAAAGCTAAGCTTTCTGCTAGAAAAAATAGACCCTCATCTCCAAACTGACGACCTGTCAAGCAATTGAGATGTAGTTATCACTCCATAAAATGTTGAGATTTAGCCCAACATTTCCAGCCAATGTATTCATACTTTAGTTCCCTTGAGTTACCTGCCATGTTAACAGTTTTGAAGTCCGAATTTCTTTGTAGAACTTGTTAAGATTTTTCCGTGACTCCTTTTCAGCACTGATGGTAGATGTTGCCAAATTGGAACCAGCAGCGAAGGACCACATGATCCCAGAAGGCGCGGATTCTCCAGAATTCTGGTTCGTTTTCTTCCCGGGATCATATTCTGAACCACCTTCCACATGACTGTCCTCTGAAACAGAGAATTAGTAACCATTCCACACACCAATGCTCAAACCTCAAAAGCTTTAAATGTGACCCGTCACATTATTAAAGAATGAACACATCCTAAACATATGCGATATGATCCATTTTGTGCAAAACCATGAACTCACATCGTGAAGTATGCTTTGTTTTTTCTTTTTCCTTTTCTTTTTTTGCAAAAGTATAAGTTGATCCTTTTCTTTCAAAATGGAGCACACTAAATACAGAACTGATCTATAGGCAATCCTAATACTTTTTCGATCCATTTTACGCCACACAGCTCACATTTATTTTTCAGGATGGGAACTATTCCAGTATCTCATCAACACCAAGGGACGTGAACAATTTATAACCGAACGATTTAAGAGACATGTGGCGGGGTCATCGCATGTCGGAACATTACATCGTTGTACATAAGGACGAGACAAAGGCCATACCAAAGCTCAGCACGAGTACAGCCCCGACCGGCGCGGCGTAGGGCGCTACTGTTCTCGCGGCCGCCGCCAAGGGTGGCACGGCCGCGTCGCCCTGCGCCTCGCGGTAGGCGCTCCGGCGCGGACCCACGCGGCCGATCCCGGGAGGCCTGTCCTGGCTGCGGACGCCGTCGCCGAACGCCACGCTCGTAGCGCGGGGCACCGCCAGGCCCAGCCGGCGGCTCCGTTGTGCGAGCGGCGGCAGGGGCGGCGGAGGCGAAGGCTTCCCGCGGAACGACGCGTGGCGACGACGAGCGGTGGTGGGGAAGCGAAGCGGGTTGAAGGGCTTGAGGGCGCGCGGAGAGGAGAGGAGGAGCGAGGACTCCATTCGACGCGGCGGCTGGGGGCGGAGCCCGGGCGAGGAGACGGGGAGGAGGATGAGGGAGGGACGGAGACCGGAGGCAGGGAGGGGAGAGCTTTTGATGCGGGAGAGGTAAGGTTGTGGATCATGTCGGGCCGGGTTTGGATTTACCGATGTCCCACACCTGCACTATTCTATGAGGCCGTTAGCTATTTCGCTATCTACAGACGGAAAAAGTAGGAGAGAGAGATCAATACTAGCTACATACAAATAAATTTTATTATTTTACGTGGCCTCAAGAATATGTGAGATGAGCGTGTGGGTCACCAATATAAAATAGTGCTTTGTTGTTGTCTCTCACCTCCACGTCCCGACTACGTACGCTAAGATCTTAAATTTATTACTTGGGGCGGACGCCCGATGAGGCCTGTACACCAATTTTAGAGTTGGCTCATGCTCCATCCATTGCATAAAAAATGTTATTCTCGCTTTCTTTCTGAGAGTTTTTAATGTGTAGATTGAGTGCATGAGATATCGAGATCAGTTAAAAAAATGGTACAAACTACAGGGCTGTTTGATTTATGGACTTCTTAGGACTAAAAAAAGTCTTTTTAATCCCTACCAAATCAAATAGAGAGGAACTTTTTAAGACTTTTTACTATTAGTTCCTAAAAACTCTCTTAGAGGACTTTTTTTATTAGTCCCTATAACTAAAAAAGTTTAGTTCCTAGAACCAAACAGCACCTACGTGTGTTTACAAATCCTTTTAACATGCACTTACTCTTTCCATCATCCAGAAAAATATCATTATAGTATTATAAATTCATTTTGAGCACATTTATGAAATATATCAATGTTTATCAATACCAACTTAGTACCATTGTATACCAATTTGGTATCATAAATGTGGTCTTTTTCTTTATACTCCTTTAATTCAAGTCGCCTTAAACAAGGCTTCGTCAAACATCGACAATATAAATCATGAATAACTTTTAAAGTCGTCTTGAATTGATTTAGTTGAAGTAGCATATCCCTTCTTTTTGGTGCAGGTGGAACATGATATCACTTTGTTTCAATGATCCTTCCACGATTGTCCAATCCACGTATGGTGCAGAAGGGGCTTCTTCACTGTAACAAATTCATGATCTTCGACGACGATTTCCATCCAGTGTTGTTTCAAAACAATCAAAACTTTTTGAGGGAGGGGCAATGTCAAGGCCACGAAGGAGAAGGCAAGAAGGATCAGGAGTACTATTGCGCGTTTGGTAAGAGCAAACGACGTTAGTTAGGGTAACGGTGACAAGTAAGCCATAGTGGTGTGAGTTGGCGGTGAGTTAACTGTCGTTATGGTAGGAATCAGGTTGGTACATAATGCCTGAGCTCGTAGTGTCTTGTAGCTAAGAACTGATATTCCAAAATCTCAATAAAATATGCCTCTGTTCTTTGTCTCTAATACACTTCTCTCTGTAGATCTCCAATTTTGAAGCTATGTGCCCTATTTTCCTACCAGAACTGCGACAGGAGGTTACGAAGCTCGATGGACGTTAGTCCATGTTAATTCATATTTCATCTGGTGGAGCAAGAAATTTAATCTATACTAGCAAATATGTCCAGGTAAGGCGTAGCAACGGAAAAAAAAAAATTACTATTATTATGCCTAAAAGCACTTAGATTTATAACTTGAAAATAATCTACTCAGATTATCATCAATCTGTTTTCGTTTCATTGAAAATAATGTTGTTGCTGTAGACACGAAGCCATCTCGCCTCCATCTTGCACGTAGATATGTTAAATTTATGAAGAAAGAAAACAAAATTAAAGAAAGAAAAATATGGTGTTAAGAACATGAGATCATGCATAGTTGACATGTGTTAAAATTAGCTAAAAATGTACTTAAAATTAAATTATATAGAGGCAAATGTGGAGTCACTGG
Organism: Hyparrhenia diplandra; assembly: GCA_015847255.1. Lineage (NCBI taxonomy): Eukaryota > Viridiplantae > Streptophyta > Magnoliopsida > Poales > Poaceae > Hyparrhenia > Hyparrhenia diplandra. The sequence continues at coordinate 95,905 of JADLZK010001866.1, read as the reverse complement.
GGTGCGTTTGGTTTGAGGACCAAGTTAGATGGGATATGACGATTCTTGGATATTAAGATAAGGATATCCACTGTGTATGTTTGGTAGGGCGGATGAGAAGAACATTCACATATAGTTAATAAAGTATTAGATGAGTTGAGTCCAATTAATCACGTCACTCGGTAATGCATTATTCAAATATCATATCTATACTAACAATTAATAAAATATTTGTATTACGAAAACAAAATATATCACATTACCAATATTCACATTTAGTCGTACCAATCAAACTCACTGTGAGAAACACTTTTTCTCGTTGCTTTCTCGTTGCCTTGCTCCATGTCGGAGATCCTGTGTGAGTTGTGGCAATTACCAATCCAAACATCCACACATTGTACGCGTCCGTTTTCTCACGATACAGATGGGCCAGGCCGAGCTCGTCGGCTTTGGGCTGAGCTCGAATTTTGTAGGACGCATTAGGTAAGATATGGACCCAGGTATACAGTTTATTTTTCATATAGAGCTGATGACCGAAGCCCATCCGTTTTAAGAGTCTATACTGAAGGGCAGTTTATTAGTAGGGGTATTTAAATTAAAACGGTAGAGCTGGGAATGGCTCACCGGCCAGGACAACCATACACGTCACCTGAATTTTTTCCCACCATCAGATTTTCCATCCGACGGCCATGAATCACTCCACCGGATTTACCTTCTCCGAATTTTTACCGAAGCTAGCTTCTCCCTACCTTTCTGTCTCACCTTCCGCTTCTCATCGAAGCCCGCGAAGGCAATATATACTCAGCTTTCAGCTTCCACCTCGGCTTCTCCCCGATCGGCTCTCTCCTTCCGAAAAATCGCGTCTCGTCCTCCACTCCCTCCCTCGTCCCTCTCGTCTCCTCCCCTCCCGTCGCTCTCCCACGTCGTCCCGCGCGGGCGCGATGGCAGCCCCTCTCCGTCGGTTCCCCGCATTGGTGAGTCTCCACAACCTCTCCTCTTCCCCTTCCTCTCTCTCTTTCTCTCCCCATCTCTCCCGACGCGGACGCAAAGCAAGGCGGTGCCGTGGCTGCACTCGCGGCGGCAGCAGCCATCGTTGTCCTCCTCCACGCCCCCTCGTGCCTCACGGCGGGAAGGACGAGGTCCCCCGCGGAGGACCCCCGCTATTGTGGTCCGCGAAACCCTAGCAACCTTCTCGGATTTTACCTTCGATTTTGACTCTAGGGTTTCATTGTCCATGACAGATTGGCGTGTGTTAGATTCAGCCTAACACGGATTCCGTCAGATCAATTTGGTGACCTCGAGTGCAATGACTCCCACTGCTTGGATGAATGGACAGTTAGTTTGCAGGTACTTGCGTTCTTCCCTTCTTGACGTTCATAAATAGATTGATTTCAGTCACTAAAATCTTTTCATATGTTTTCATATTTGCATTATTCAGTTGTGCATCCAAGGAAAAAAGAAAATTAAGTACTACTACTATTACTGTAGCTGTAGCGTATGCTTTGCAAAGGACCTCACATGTATCGATAGGCTGTTGGGTTTTCAGGGGAAAAAATGAGGTATTTCTCTTTTTCTTGCATTTCAGTACTTTAGAATGCCTTTTAGCTTCTCAGCTTGCCTATTCATTTGTTCACGTATCTTTCTTCAACATGGACATTATTTAATTTAGAGTTACTTTATAGAGGCCTAAGAGCCATTCATTTCTGCTACACTAATTTGCACAACAATCAGAGGTCAAAAAAAGAGGCTATTATGTCGCCTTTTGCTCAAGGTAGACTGCCTTAACCTTCACTATAGTACTGACTGCCTGAAGAATTGTGCATCTAAAGAAACTAGCAGATCCAGTCTGTCAAGTATATTAGTGACCTCCATGTGTTCATGACATTGCTTAGGCAAAAGATAGCCAAATATCTATTTATTTTAGCACTGTATCTATTAAATTTGATTTCTCTAAATCAACTTTTACAATATCTTTTGCAGAAGGTCATCATTGCATACCAAAACAAAAGATTCCTTTTGTTCAGTTCGTGCATCTGAAGAGAGTTCAATTGTACTCCAATCCATCAGGTATTCATGGCATTTGTCTCAACCATTTTTTCTCCATTCATTATCACAAACTTCTGTTCAATCCTCAGTTATGTGCTACTATAAATTTCTCGAAGAATTTATTGCTTAAAAAGGAGAAATATTGGTGTTCGATCGCAATTAATTAATCCAAAATGAGAAGAGTGTGATTATTTTTAGTGTGGAATAGGTGATCCCCTGATTTCCATGAACCTAAATATACTTGAAAGTTTGATCAGGTAGCAGCTGCTATGCGTTTTTCGTGTACATATTCCTGTGCAAATGGTCATTATAATTTGTATTCTTTCTATTCAATTCCAGTAGAATTACTTGATAGTATAGACCTATTTCTAACCAAAGCATTTCCCTCTTATACAGATTAGGCCACCAAGGAGATATAGCAACTAATGCTCGCAGGAACATGTTCGGACATGCTATTGTAACAGACAAGGTACCTTTGCATAAATTACACGGGCCATAATCCAGCAATGTAGTATATGTATGTGAGCTACGAGTACTTAGATAATGGTTGATCGCATCATAGTAGTTTCTCAGATTTTGCAATGGCAATGTCAGGAAACCACTGGAGATGCCGAGCTGACGGCAGGTTAGATCGATGTAGACATGTTAGATCATTTTGCATAGGTGGTTGCAGGTACAGGTGACTGGCATTATGTTTTGGTGACTCACATTGGCAGTAAGTATATTTTGGTGGCTCACATCAACAACTTGAGGATCAGTATGAATTATGAATGAATGTTTTTTCAGGTATGGCTATGTTTTTTCAGGTATGCTTGTGCTCCTCCTGGTTGCGACCAAAGGTGAGGTAGGCACTACTCCATCATCATCCTATCCTAGCGAGGTTGTCGTCCATGATGTGTTCAAGGCTGTTGACGGTTGCAGCCAAACACTGAATTGATAGGTATGTCACTGTCCTACAGTTTAAAATTTCAATTTACATTGTAATCTTTTTTTAACACAAAGATTGTACTGAATTGATGACTATTGGTTGAAGGACCGACTGCAGAGGATACCTATATTTCAGGACTGCAAAAATGCTTCAGCAAGAGTCAGGAAGATGAGGGACATGTCTGCCCCCTGTTGTCAACCAAGTCTGAGATTTTTCTAACAAAAAAGTTCTATGACATCATCCTTATTGCTGGTGGAACTGTTTCAGTTTCAAAGGTATGATGGCCTTTGGTCCCGTCTCATTTCTTTGCTGGAAACTTGCCTTCAGTCTCCCTCATTGGTTTACCCCAAGAAGGTTCCAAGACTTCATCATTATTTATTTTTAAGTATTCATGCAGACTGAAAGTAGATACTCTCTTATATTTTTTGGTTACTCAAACGTGCATTAATCCTCCCATTACAGAGCTAAAAATTACAGTAGTTAGGCCCTTTGCTTCGTTCAAGCTGCATGATACGCCTTATCTGAAGAGTCTTGTACCTTTGCAGTTGGATTAAGAATTATTAATGTCCACTGTTTTAGTATGTAGTAAACAACTCACCCTTTCTTAAATATGAATCCATTTATTTATTTATTTTTTGCAAATACATCACTCTTCCCATGTCTCCTAAATGTTTTCCTCGAAGTGCACGTGTGATCCTTTTTGCAAATACACAAGTTAACAGAAATTCTCTTGCTTTACATATATTGGACTCCCTGTTTTTTTTAGCTGTGCCAATACGGTGGATTTGACAAATTCAAGTAGCCCCTCCTTTAGAACAATTCCATTTTGAGCCTTATCTCAGTATGCCACGCCTTTATTTCTCTTCCATGGCTATTTGTTCATTGTGGGATGCTGGGACATGATATATAGTATATATATGGGACAATAGGCTGCCTTCTCACTCAGAGGTGTGGTCATTGATGATTTCCTTTTTAAATATGAGTTGCAATACCTAAGGTTGCCAACTGCCCATCAATATTGCCAATAAAAAGTTGATCTGGGGTCCTTTTGATTTCTTCTCTAAACTTTTAGCTGCATATTTCTCTCATTGTATTATATCTATTTTATTTAGTGGTGGCAGTATATTAGGAACCTTGGATTCTAGGATCATATCGGATATGCTCATCACTTATTAATTTATTTAGAACATCGATAGAATATATCATGGTTGCTTTGTGCACAGATTCAGAGAGCACAAAGTTTTGTCATAAAGTTCATACTTTCTGAATTCTCAGCGAAGGAAAATAGCAGATAGAAAATGCATAAATAGGAAATCAAAATGCTTGAATATTGCTTGGAGTTTCCTAAGGACCTGCCATATAAACTAAAAAAATGTTTCTCAAATGTTCTTTCCATCCATTGTTTTCATACATGGTTGTCTCACATTTCCTTATATTGATCTATGCCACTATTTCTTTTGGGAAAATAGTTCATGGCAGATGCTCTTTAATTCATGGGAGATGCTACGGTGCTCATGCTTTTATAAAAAAAAATTCTTTAGGGTGGCATCGCTATTCTCGGTTTTCTTGCATACTCATGGAGATGCTCTTTTTTAATTCATGTAACTAAGCAGCTTCATTTCTCACAACCTATCTATGCTGATTAATATATAGTTATAGTTATATCCACCTTTCTCCTATTTCTCATGTGCTAACCAGCATGTGGGCTGTAACACACCTTCACCATATTTTTTTAGATTGTTGGTGCTCAAGCTGGATACCTAATAATCAAGCAATTTAAAAACCAATTTTGTAGTTGTAAATCTTGACTTCCTATTGTTTACTACCTCCTAGTGTTTTAAAGCCTTGTTGTCATCAATGTAAGTGTGGCCTACATACTTATTGTAAGTATCTATGCTAAGGAAGAAAGGAACTAGAATTTCAGTCCGCTAAGTGATTAAGGATCAGCCACTCATTCATAGGTGATTTGCCTTGCTGTGTCTTAATCAATCATGCTATGTTTCTGTGATGGTGCTCATGATATAAAAAAGAGCCTGGTTTCGAATAATCCAGAACCATATTGTTATACTGCGAATCTTTTTCTCCCATTCTAACATTTACATGTGCAGAATATATGTTTAGTATGGGCTCATAGTGAACCTGACTTGGGGTATAATAAAGGTCTAATTTTAAGGAATATTCTGAACCTCAGTACCTAAGTTCACATGGGTTTATGTCATGCATGGCTCACAAACAACATTTACTCCCCTTAGGATAAGATATGTGTTTCCTGTGATATTATCTTGAGTGGCTTTTCTGTGGGTAATATTTTTTTTTCGAACCGAGGCACCTTCCCATTCCCATTATGACATAACGGAAATACAAGCATTCAGGAGAATGTATCAGGAGCTAGAGAGCAAGATAGCTACAGAAAACGTATTCATCCACTACCCAAAGAAGCCATCAGCTAAGCAAAGTTTAACCACGTATCTAGTACTCGAGGCCTATTACATCCATGTTCAGATCGGGACAGAACCAGAAACATCACATAATAGTATCACAAAAGGTAGGCTTCAAGTTCTTCTTTATTCACAACCATCACAGGTACATCCCCGAAGTGGTTCCAGCTTCTTAACGCCAACTTCCTCCCTTCTCTAGTTCTGACTGCCACCAGCTCCATCGCGACTCTTGTCCTGCAGCGCCGGGACTCCCTTCTTGTTCTTCTCCCGAAGTAGCTTGGTTGCAATCTTGAGCATTGCATCTACTCCTTCTTTGATGATGTCCTTCTCAGCCTTTGAATACAAGCCTGCCCAATATTTTATTAAAGCACATGGCGTGGCATATGATGGATAAAGGAGAGTTTATAATTTTTCCATCAAAACATGCTTTGTTACGGGCTTTCCATATTGCCCAACATATTGCTCCTATCCCTGTGGTGTGAAATTTTGGACTGTTATGTAACCACTTCTCACACCATAGCCAGCCAGCTAGAAAAAGAATTTGGTATATCATTAGCACCACACATGTAGCAAATGTAGCCCAGACCACTTTTGCTATGTTACATTCAAAGAATAGATGTTGTAAACTTTCATCGAGTCACGTAAAATAACATTTGGGGAACCACCTGCCATTTTCTTCTTATCATCACATCTTTAGTTAGTATTGCATTGTTTAGCATGAGCCACAAGAAGATTTTAATCTTTGCTAGTATGCCACCTTTCCATATTTTTTTATGATAGATCCCCCTGTCACTCTCAGTCAAGATTTCATACACAGATTTGACAGAGAATGTCTTCTTAGGACCAAATCTCCATATTACCTGATCATCTTCATTACTTAATTGAATGCACTCAAAGTCTGCTTTTGTATTTGGATCCATTGGTCTTTCCATACATCAACCAACCATCTAGAAAAAGTGACGTAAGTACTATCTTTCAACACCTCTCCTCTATGTATATGTTAGGTTTATTGGTCATCTTGAAAAGATCCGGAAATAGATGAGCAATAGGATGATCATATAGCCATCTGTCTTTCCAAAACAGTGTTTTTTCTCCATTACCAATTATCATTTTTCTACCATACAGGTAAATCTCCTTTATCTTCATCAGATCCTTCCACATTGGTGAATCTGATTGTCTTTGTTTAGCAGTAGAGATAGATTCTTTTTTCTGAGATATTTATGCTTAATAATCTCTTGCCATAGACCCTTTTCTTTATCTATTTTCCGAGCCATTTGCATAACAGACTTAGATTCATCTTTCTGATGTCTTTGATGCCTAATCCCCCTCTCTTTTTGCTTTTACAAATCTTAATCCACTTTACAAGGTGGTATTTCTTTTTGGTGCTACCTCCTTGCCAGAAAAAAGATCTCATATTTTGATCTAGCTTAGAGGTGATAGTTTTGGGCATTAGGTATATGGACATATGGTAAATGGTAGCATTGCTCATACTAGATATAATCAGTTCTCTCCTTGCTGGCAATAGACATGGTGCCACCTTTCCAATTATCCAATTTTTTAGAACTCTTATCACATAGTGGTAACCAATCAAGTACATGAAGTCTACTGGGACTCACTGGGACTCCCAAATATTTAATTGGGAACATCCCGATTTCACAATTGAAAATGTCGATATATAGGTCCCGCTCGCCCTCATCATTAAGAGAGAACACTTCACTCTTATTGAAGTTTATTTTTAAACCAGACATTAGCTCATACAGATATAGCAAAGATTTTAAGATTCCTTGCACCATCCAAGCCATGCTTGAGACATATGATAGTGTCATCGGCATACTTGTAGGATAGCTACCCCTTTATCAATAATATGTTCAATTAAACCCACATTTTTATTATTTGCCCGAGCTTTCAACATCATTCTTGATAAGCCATCTGCAACAAAGTTGAATAAGATTGGAGATAAAGGATCTCCTTGCCTTACTCCTTTGTAGCTCTTAATATAGGATCCAATTTGGTCATTTAATTTTACACTAACCGTTCCTCCGGTTACTACTTTATGAATCCAAGAGCACCATTGTTCACGTAACCCTCGAGCTTTGAGACATTCAAATAAGAAGTTCCATTTAACTTTGTCATATGCCTTCTCGAAGTCTAACTTTAATATTATTCCGGTTTCTTACTTTTCTTTATTTCATGTAATATCTCATGAAGGATCATTACACCATTCATGATATTTCTTCCCTTCATAAAGGCTGCTCGATTCTCGGTGTATAAGTTTGTCCACGACATGCTCAATTTCGATAGTTAGTGTCTTAGTAACCAACTTATATAGACAGTTTAAAAGGCAAATAGGACGATATTGCTTGGATAATTGAGGCATCAACTTTTTAGGTAGTAAGGTAATAATGCCATAATTAATCCTGGCCGATATCCACCTTTCCTCGCATGAAAGTCTTGGAAAAATTGCATGATATCACTTTTTACAATTTCCCAGCAAGCTTGATAGAATTCAATTGGAATCTTATCAGGTCCTGCTGCTTTATTTTTTTCCATTGACATAAGAGCCTCCTTGATTTCTTTTTTTCGAAAAATGGTCCGGATAGGAATTCATTCTCAGCTTCAGTTACTTTGGGCAATTCATCCCATAGGCCTTTGTCAATGTGTATATCATGTTCTCGCTTTACGGTCCAAATAGTCCGTAATAATACTCGAAGCATGTTTTAGGAGGTTTTCATCACCTTCTATTAATTCTCCATCCTTCTCAAAAGAGATGATGGTATTTTTCCTTTTTCTACCATTGGCAATCTTGTGGAAGTAAGTGGTATTATTATCACCTTTTCAGTAGCCACGCTCGTGGCTTCTCATTAAAACCAATATGTTTCTTCTTGATCAAGCAAGCAATAATTTTCTTTAAGAAGTTCTGCTTTTGGCTAGAAACTGTTCTCTGTCTAAACCACATGCTTCTTCTATTTCTTCAAGATTCTCTAATTCTTGACTAATTTCTCTTCTCTTTTTCCTCAGTTCTCCTTGCAAGTTAAAGCCCCAACCTTTGAAGTATTGCTTACATAGCTTCAACTTTTGTTGAATTTTATCAAGGGCGTAGGGGCTCGCAAGGTCTTAACCATATTTTATTGACTTCTTGCAAAAAAAAATCCGGGTTACTAAGCCAGGATAGTTCAAATCTGAATTGAATATGTTTCCTATTCTCGTGGTATTCCAAGATAGTATTAAAGGGTTATGATCTGATATATCCCTTGGTAATTTTTTGACAATAGCATTTGGAAAAAAGATCCTCCCAATCTTTTGTTACCATGATTTACGTCTAATTTGACTAGAGTAGGGTTTTCTTGGTTATTAGTCCAAGTAAACCTTCCACTAGTCATAATTATTTCTCTAAGACCATGAAAGTTAATCATCCTGTTGAAACATTTCGTAATGTCTATGGACACCAGTAGCTTTTATTTTTTTCACTAGCAAACCTTATAATATTGAAATCACCACCAATTATCATAGGTTCACTGTTTTTTGAGCAAAAAGAAGATAGTTCAGAAAGGAATTCCAATTTGTGTTCCTCTTGAGGAGCTCCATATACAACCAACAAGTTCCATTTTTTTTTATTACTTTTATCCCAAAGATTCAATTGAATCATATATTCACCATAATGGTAGGTTTTAACATCATATAGGTCTGATTTTATCCCTACAATGATACCACCAGATTTACCTATAGCGGGATAGAAAACCATGAATAATCTTCATGTGGATCAAACTGTCTGTAACAAAGTTATCACATATCTCAATCATTGTTTCTTGTAAACCTATAAAATGCAGATCATATTGATACATGAGATCTTTAAGAAAAGTAGCAACCCCCTTCTTTATGAGGCTCCTACAGTTCCAAATAAGTCCTTGTATCATTATTATTACTTTTTCTTAGAAGTACCAACTCTTAGTAGAGGTGGCTTTACAAGGCCTTCCTCTTTTTTTTTCTTGACAGATCACTAATCGTTAAGTCATTCTTTTTTGACTTCGACCGGGGATAAAATGGTTTTCTTCCTACCCCTTTTTTAATTCTTGATTCAATCAAGGTAAAACCTTCCGAATCAAGATTCATCATGTAACTATTCTAGCCGTAGAGGTTCAAATTTGTTTTACGTTTCTTTTATTATCATCGGGCATAGATTCATCTATTTTTTTTGACATTGTTTAGAATAAAGATCCATTCTAGCCATTTCAAGATCATGCAAGAGATTAAAAGTGCTACCAATATCGATCTAATATCAATACCCATATCGTTAGCATTGTCAAATAATTCATCATTGCTTAAAGCGGAGAATGTGTTATGGTAGTTACCTTCTAAATTTCTTTTCTTGGATAATTTCTCCACCTTGTCCATGGTGTGTAGACTTGTACCAGCCTTCATCCTTTCACTCCTCCTTATCCCTTCGCTTCAACATTGGCTTCCTTCGTAGTCGAAAGGACAGTTGCACCTTTGTTGGATATCAAGAGTGGTGTCCACGGTCATGTTGTTATTGATTGGTTTCACGACCCACGGCCTTGATTAAGGAAGCATCGAGAGAAGTCTTCTATCACTTCTTTGTCCCCTTCATACTCTGTACTCTCTTGAGTATTGATTATGTTGTCATCGATCATGATCATACGGGGATACTGAAAATAAGCTTTTTGGCTTCACCCAAGTTGTCTCCGGTTTCAATTGTTCCTTCATTCGAGTATTAATCTTGGCCATAGTCTTCTTTGCTATATCGGGGATAGCGGTAGTTGGTAGTATAGCATTAGCATCAATTTGTGGGATGATATCGGATACACTCCACACATGTGTTTCATTTCCTTTTCCATTCTTGTTTGACTGGCCGGATTCAAGACCCACCACTTTGTTGACTCTAGTTTCAAAGTCTTCGGGTTCCTCGGCTCCTCCATCCTCTACATCCTCATCGATTCCAATTCATCAAACTTTTCTCGGAATGTAAACCTTCCCTAGACCGAGCATTTCTCATGAATTTGGATTGGCTTCTAGATTTGAAGTCAATCTTAGGAGGTGCAGACCAACATGTTTCCTGTTGCAATTTACCAGAGTAAGAACTAGTCCCCTTGCCTGTATCCTTGCTTGTACCTTCACTTTCCATCTGCTGCTTTTCTAACTGTCTCATTTGTTCGCCAGCTCAACTTTTAGGGGGTGGCTGCTCATCATTGATTTTTATCACAGCTTTACCAGATTGAGTACCTTCATTTTCTGGCACTTCTCTGACAAAGCCAAAGTTGATACCCTGCATGCCAAGGATGGCATGAGCAGTCTTGGGGACCTTAGTCACATCTCTGCAGGCAATCTTAAGTCTAACATAATCATATCTGAACCTGGATTTCTCATCATATTCCACCACTTTCCCAACTAGTCCACCTACTTGAGTGAGAGTCATAAGAGATCTCGATCGGTAGGGAATTTTGTTGACTCGAACCAAAGCCGTTTTGCGACCTTTCCTCCACACTGTTGATAGGAACCCATGGCTCTATCTTGAGTTGTGCATCATTTCTCATTGTTAGCTTTCTCAGATTGCACCACTGTGTAGCCATTTTGGCTGTGGGAAATCTCAAGAGAAACTTATCATCATCTACTTGTCTGGCCTTCCATATCCAAGAGTCTGTACCAAATCGAGATAAGGAATTCCATCTCAATACTGCTTGCGGTGGATCGACCCATGAACAACAGAGATCACAGTGGTACTAGCTTTTTCCTTGGCTACATTAGGATCAATGTCCTCTGGTATATAGAAAAAGCTCTGACCCTCTACTTGTGTGGCACACAACTCGAGGCCAACATTCCAGGGCTAGCACCCTGTTACACCGGATGGTGGGATGATGGGCAAAGCAAATAGCACATCTAGCTCTACGACAATCCTTAGTGACATGGTTTGTGAGTCCACAAATCTCACAAGGATTAACTGACTTGGGCCGACCATCGCCAGATTGTTTCATAGAGTTACCTGCCTCATCAGAGTTGTCCTCCTTACGACGACCACCATCTGGTGCTGGATCAGATTGCTTAGGCCCCCAAGATTGCTTGCTACTTTCTGCAACTTGTTTTCCTTCCCACTTGAGATCTTGTTCTGTCTGTTTCAAAGCCTCTTGTCCTCCTTGCTCGGCTCTTGATCTTCTTCTTCTTTTCTCTTCCAAGTGTTAGTTCTTGCTTGATTCCAGCCCGACCCCCCCGTCCCCCTTCCTCTTCCACCTCCTCCTCCACGGTTTGGGCCAGACCGTCCACGGTTCTGGTTGTAACCACGACGGTCACCGCCTCCTCCGTGACCGCCGCCACCACCATACCCTGGTCCACCTCTATTCATGTGGACGATTGGTGCTGGTTGGAATCTAACAACCTCTGCGAAGGATTTACAAGGTCCTCCCCAGAAGTGTCCAACAAATCTCTCTAGGTTTTGCTTGTGGGGAGAAGTTGGTGGGGAATCTGGTAAAGGGGATGAGATCGGTATGATTGTAGATGGGAGTTCAACTGGGAAATTCCCACACTGCCCTTTTGTTGGCGATTGGAATTCAGGTTCTTGATTTACCGGTTTTGCCCCCAGTATCCCGGCCACTATTCTGACTTTGGGTGGAGGTCTGAACCATCTCTCATACCGATAATGCCCTTGTTTGAAACTCATTTGATTTTCCCTCTCATCCTCCTCCTGTTTCTGAACAGGCTTATGATTTTTCCAGTTGAACTGGATTGGTATAGATTTGATTTTCATTTCATTTTCAGTTACCATATCAAAAGGGAAATCATCTTTCCTGAATTGATATTTGTAGTACCGATCATTGGTATCAAATGGAGGACCATATTTACGAATCTTCCTCTTAGACTGCGGTTGCCCCTTCAATGGAGGAAATTCCCGATTGAATCGCTCAAGGTTCTTGGATTTGGAGGCCTGTCGAGGATTACTAGCCTCTACCTCAATCAATTCACGATGATTACATTTGTGGATCCTCCGAGATACTCGCCGGTTTGGATTCCGCAAAACAGATGCCGCCACTTTTTCTCCCCGGGTTTCGCAAGCCCAACAACATTTGCCCTAGCTTGTTCCGCGATTTCGCCAACCGGCGTAGAGTTAGGGGGTGAAGAAGGAAACGATGGTGGGAGGATGGGGATTCTTGCCGTGAAGGGGCATCGGCGGCTGGATGTGGCGGAGATGGCGGCGGCGGCGAAGGCGCGCGGGCGCTGTGTCGGCCGTCGGTGTCGGTCGGAGCGGTCGCCTCCATCTCTAAGTTGACGTGATATCGCTAGCACCCAACTGTTTTATGTATCATATATTGTGTGTTTCTTTCTGTGGGTAATATACTACTAATAAGCATTTTTCAATAGATTGATAGGATCAAGTGAGCTCTTTTCTATGAAATTTTACATGTTCTACTTAATGTCAGGTGTAGTCACACAACCATTGGGATATCGATCCAGACACCATTATCTTCTGTATCCAGGTCTATCTGAGGCTAGGGCCGGCGATGCTGATAAGAAGGTGCGAGAGTTGAATACGAAGCTGGAGGAAGTAAGTGTCCAGCTGTGGTTGTAGAATTATCTTCTTTGCTACCACATTAGAATACTGTTGTTCACTATTGAATAGCAGTCATGGTGAATTTTCTGTGCCTAAACAGCCAGCATGCTTTCTGTATTATGCTTACTGGTATTGTTTTTCCTTGTGTGAGATTCAAGTACTGGTTGTGATGCGCACATGTTCAAAAGTTTTTGTTTTTCTTCTCTATCCATGTTAATTGTAATTGAATATGTAATTATACCACACATGAGTGATAACTGATGAGTCATGGAAATTTTGGTTGAATTTCTCTTATCACTATTTTGTGATTGTAGTCACTTGATAAAAGAAGTTTCGACTGCTGTCAGAGTTCGATGGAGTGAAAAAGGAGAGCCGACTGAGGAGGAACTAGGTGGCTTTATATTAACAAAATAGGCATCCAAATTTGAGTGAACAAGGACTTGAACCTAAGTTGATCTACACATACATCCACACCCTCAACCTACTGATTTAGGCTTAGTTTCCTAGAGTTCCATGGAATGAAGACATCATACCAAATGTTAGCTTTCGTTTTTTTAATCTTAACTATAGATGGGGCTCATGTCTTGTTAAGTGAGTAAAAAAAAACAGTTGAGGTTGATAGACAGACTAAATCGTCAGATCCTATGTGCTTTCTTTCTTGCCTATTATAGTTTCTGTGTGAGGTTGATAATTCACAAACACGTTTTGGCAGCATGGTACGATTTCTTATCGTTAAAGAACATGTGTTCTGCTGGCTACTTTGATCTGCTGTGTTATTAGCATCATTTCTTTCTGTCACTTGGATTTAATTCTTTAATAAAGAATATTATGTTTTCCTAATGTTCGAAACAAATTATGTGTATGTCCATACAAAACCAAAAATTCCTAATCAATTTAAATGTATGTTTTTTCCTGGCCTGCTGGCTCCGTGGCTGCCATGTCGGTTCAATTGTTTCTGAGAAACTTGTGTTCTTATCATATCTTTCTTTGATCAAGATTATTTGTATATTATCTTACATGTGAACAATAATAAATGTTTATTTTCATTCCCCATTCCAAAATATCCAGTGTGCTACCTATATAATCCGTGTTGATACCTGCCATTGTAATTTCGTAGATGCCAACCATTCGTGTGCGTGACTATTGCTAACCTAGGGCAATATTAGCAGATGTAAGCTTCTCTCCATAATTGGTTCTCCTGACTCCTGTCTTTGTTCTTTTTTTTTTTTCATCAGGACAACAGGATATATGAACAACACTTCCACATGGTGGAGGGAGATGTATGCGGAGAAGCAGCAAATAAATTTGTTGATGGAAACATTTTTTTTTTCATTTTCAAGGTATTTGCTTTATAACCACCAATTCAGCGTTGTTTGATTCTTTCTCTATACCTTTCTTTTGACCTGTTGGCTGCCTGCTAACGAAACCTATGAAATATTAATCTCATGGATGCTTTCTTTATTTATTCCTATCTATACGAAGGAAATTTAACTCAAGGTTTATATGTTCCACGAGCTAATTTACATCAGTCCCTATTGTCTTCCTCTAATACCACTTTACACTGCATGTTCCAGGTGTCCGTGCTCTACAGAGAAAAGAAAGCAAAGTATAAACTGCAGGAATTGGTTTATAATTCACTGAATATTCATATTCCCATGATATGTATTGAGTTACTGATATGTAATCCCATGTGAAATCAGAGTGAACACAATTCTTTCCTTTCCTTTCCGTTACCAGCTCTGTTGATTTGTATTCACTATTCTTAAAAAATATGCTCTCAGTAACCATCCTTGTATTACTGGAAATTTGTTTATGATTCATTGAATATTCATATTCCCATGATATGCATAAAGGATTGCAAAGGCGCTATGCTTAAATGTGTCAAGCGGTTGGTCCATTGTCTCAAACGGTGTACATATTATCTGCTAATATAGATTTTTTTCTATAGTTTCTATTTCAATCATTTTGATTGCTGACATGTAATGGGTCCCTGTACTGGCGCGCGGAGGCGCGCGCCCAGCTACTAGTATAGATATATATATGGTTCACCCTATTTTTCCGTCCTGCCTATACGTATATACGATTCCTGCCTGTACGATACTATATGATTCCTGCGTGCCTGTGCCTACCTAATCCTGTTAAATTTCATCATATACGTATATAGGACTTCACCGATTCCTTCCCAAATCCAAATACACTCAAATCCATCGTATCCATATACATATATTCCAAATCTACGAGCAAGAACGACTCCTGTTACAACACATGGGCATATTTGCTAGTAACAATAACTACCGACCATATGTTGCACGAAGGATATATAATTACCGACCCTCTAACATTGAAACGAAATAACAATAATGACCAACCATATGTTGCATGAAGGATGTAGTATAACGACTGACGGAACGTTGCTAATCTTCAACGTCTAATTCGATGTTAAATCATCATTTTTAACAGCCCCCAACCTGACTTTAATTTTGGGCTATGATGTGAATTAGTGACGCGTTTATCTTAATTTTTCGAACTCTGGTATTTACTAGTGTTAGGTAAGAACTCTTTGGTTCAAGAAAACATAGCGGATATATAGACAAATAATGGACGAACTTGATGTAAAACATCAAACATCGAATCATCTAGAGGTCAGGTCTCTGTACACAAGCCGTAGGTAAATTCCGGCCAGTTGTTTCGGTGAGCAACTCAGTGGGTGATGATATAATATAATAAACATAAACGGTGAAATGCGGGATCAATACTTGACAAAGAGTAATAATAATAATAATAATAATAATAATATAATAATCGACATTGCATATAGTTCATCCATGAAATCAAAAGGCTGCTGCGTGAGGGAGGACGCCGACACCATGTCACCACGCGCTCTCTACATTTTATTTGCTAGTCTTGCTCACAGGTAAAGCCCACCACGGGCGCTTTGCGGCCCGGCGCTAGGTAGCAAACGCACGGACGGCAGCTCCGGGGCCGTCCTTATGGAGGATGGTGAAGTAGAGCTGTGTGTTCGCCTCGAACGCGGTTCTTGAAATGACAAGATCGGCGGCGCCTGGAGCCGCCATTGTACCCGGAGCCACCACCGTGGCCGCTGCCGCCACTACCGGTGCCGCAGCGGCGGACACAACAGGTGCCGCCGCCGCCACTACCGGTGCCGCCACAACAGGTGTCGCCGCCGCCACAACCGGTGCCGCCACAGTGGCCGCTGTCGCCACAACCGGTGCCGCCACGGTGGCTGCTGCTGCCACAACAGGTGCCGCCGCTGCCACTATCGGTGCCGCCAGCTGTCGCCACAACCGGTGCCGCAACGGTGGTTGCTGCCGCCACGACAGGTGCCACCGCCGCCACTACCGGTGCCGCCACGGTGGCCGCTGTCGCCACAACCGGTGCCGCAACGGTGGCTGCTACCGCCACAACAGGTGCCGCCACGGTGGCCGCTGTCGCCATGACCGGTGCCGCAACGGTGGCTGCTGCCGCCACAACAGGTGCCGCCGCCGCCACGACCGGTGCCGCCACAGTGGCCGCTGCCGCCACGACCGGCGCCGCGGTGGCGACAACAGGTGCCGCCACCGCCGTCACGGCCGCCAGGATTTGGGAGATAACCGGAATCACCAAGAAGAACATTGTCTCGACCCTTGGAGGGATGATGAATTGATCAAGTCAAGCAAGCTTTAGGCCATCTATTTATATCAGCAGTTGGAAATCGAGGTAAAGCTGGGCCAGGCGGCTGCTGGCCTTCTATGCGTTACAGAATGGGTTGCGTTGCATGCGTGCGTATTTGTTGCCGTCTGACCGGCTGTGCCGCTGCCAGAAGAGAAGACGAAGCGTAAGCGAAAGTAGTGAAACGCGCTGTGTTGGGGAACGATCGAATCGGCCTGGGAACTCCAAAAGGCTCCACCTTCGCTCTACCTCCGATCCGCCGATCGACCCATTTCGCATAGTTTTAATGAGGGTGAGACCATTGCAACTGACGAAGGACGGTAGCCGGCCGGATGAAATGCAGAAGCTGACTCGTCGATGGGAGAACGTACGAGGATATGATTGATTCGTATAAATGAGTAGTACTTTTACGAACTAGTTATAAATACATGGGAAACAATAGAAGGTAAAATTATTGATTTGTCAAAAAAATCTCTACAACATAAAAAGAATAAAGATGAGGCATTTTTTGGTGCGACATTTGCTTTGAGTCTACCCAACCGCCACCCCATGCGAACCCTAAGGGAGAAAAAACGAAACGAATCGTCCATACGACCTGATAAAGGAAGGAATTAACCACGCAATAAAGGAAAGAATTAACCACGCAATGAAGGAAAGAATTAACCATGCAATAAAGGAAGGAAAAGAAAACGAATCGTACATGCGACCTAATAAAAGAAGGAATTAACCACGCATGTTGGTTGTTGCGATAAAAAATAGGAAGGAAAGCGTGACTCTGCTTTTCCACCCGTCCGTAAATAGAAGGAGAAAAATCTAGGGGAAAAAGAAAAAAAATCCCACGGCGCCCATTCTCCTCTCGATCGATGGGAAAATCTCGGAGGAAAATCACGGACCACCTTAACCGTGCTTTTTTTTTTTTTTTTGAGCTTCCGTGAGAGAAAAATAGGAAACTAAAAATAAAAAAATCTGCATGCACCCCTGCACCCCTACCCATGCCCAAGCGAATTTAGAAGGTGCGATCAATCACTCCCTCCCCACCACACGCAAATTTTGACCGGTGCGATCCTCTCCACCCATACGAATTTGGAAGGTGCACGCCCTCCCACGTGAAGATCTCTAGTTTGGTTTTGGCTAATTAGTGACACCTAAGGACTAATCTCTCGATGCTAAGTGTTTGATTAGATTGGAGATTGGTCGTGCGGGAGTTGGTGCTTTGTGATCATGGAGGATGGATCGAGGTGATCCAAAAGATGATCAAGCATGCTACTTGGTGGAGTTTCGTAGATCAATTGACCCCAAGGCAAAGGTATAACCATAGGGCTTTTGATTTCACACCCAAGACACCATAGAGGGTGTGGGTGATTATAGGATCGATAAGCCGTACTATAAAGAGGGAAACTTATCGTTACATATCGGTCCTCATGTGCCTTTAGGTTCAAAATTCATATGCATGCATTCTAACCTAAAAAGAGCTAACTCCGTCTTTGTCGAAAATGGTTTCAAAAAAATGCTAACACATGGTGTTGAGGTGTTCTTCGACGTGTCGGCAACAAGAATCAAGTGGCGGAAGTCGGTTTGGAGCAAAGGCGAAGGAACGATGACGAAACGACGAATTTCGCAGCTCGGGGTGACCGGGGCGCACGACCGAAGCACAAGGCTTGACCGGGGCGCACCGGTCGGGTCCGGTCGGAATAATGAAAGAGTGTAAACCGGGTTCGCCCTCGGGCCGATCGGACGCGACCGACCGGATGCTTTCGAGCCGACCAAAGCATGACCGACGCTGCGGCCGGACCCGGCCGAGACGAGCAAATCCAATCGTTTGGGCGTTGTCGGTTGTGACCGGACCCACCGACCGGACTCGGGGTGAGTCCGGTCGGTCGCGCCCCGTCCGCCGCGAAAACCGTGGGTTTCCTCCCAACGGCCACATTTCATGGTGTGGGGTATTTATACCCCCTTGGCTGCCTCTTGCTCTCTCTCTTGGACATTTGAATCATTCATAATACCTTTGAGCAAGCAAGCAAGTCTCCCTCCTCTCTCACTCTTGATTTGAGCTTCATTCTTGAGAGAAGAGTTGATCCAAGTGCATTGCATCGAGTTCTTGCATTTAGAGGCACTTGGGGATCGTTGTGAGACGGTGGATTTCCGTTTCTCTTGGAGACACCGCTCCTAGCTGGCTTGGTGGATTGGTGGAGGCGTTGGCAAGAAGAGGTGATTGTTTCTTGGCCACCTCCGGTTGATTTGTGAGAGGATTACGCACTCCTCGTCGGGAAGACAAAGTGCAAAGAATACATTGCTCGTGCTTTGGGTTACCTCACTTGTGAGTGGTGTGTTGAGGCTAGCAAGGGCACCGCCTAGCTCAAACACCATCCTTATATTGGTCGGCACAATCGGAGAGTAACTTGTCGGTTGTACAAGCGAACTCCGGATGAACAAATCGACTTGTTCATTGTCTCGGTGTTTGGATCATCACCTTCGAAAGTGATTGATTATTCTTGTTCCCGGTGATTGGTTGACATCCTCTACACGGCGGTATACCTAGCTTGCTCTCTTGCATTACTTTCCTAGTTTACTTTGAGTAGAGAGCTAGCACTTGCTTTGTGTAGTTGTTCTTGCTAGCATAAAGACCATATTAGGATTGCTCATTAGCTAGAGTAGTGACATAGACCTTGAGTGGACTAGAGATCATAGAAATATTTAGTCTTGTCACTAGAAGGCTTGCAAAACCACTAGAACTAGTGCAAACCGCTTTACGCCGTGTTTTATACTAATTGGTTTGTTTAGTTGAGCTTGTAGAAAATTTTTATAGGCTATTCACCCCCCCTCTAGCCATCTAGGACCTTACACCACGCCCATGCAAATTTGGAAGCGCGATCAATCACGCCCTCCCCACCCGCACGCAAATTTGGAAGGTGCGATCCTCTCCATCCATGCGAATTTGGAAGGTGTGATCAATCACGTCCTCCCCCACATGCGTAAATTTGGAAGGTGTGGTCTCTCCGGCCTCCCCACCCGCACGCAAATTTGCAAGGTGCGATCTCCGGACTCCACCTCACAGGCAACTACAATCTCTCCATCGAAACATTTGGAACCCGCCCATGCGTGAAAGAGAAGACCCGCCCCACCGCCTCCCTATGCGATCTCCCCTCCATGTGCATCGGCGCCGCCGCCCGCTGTCTCCACGATGTCTGCGTCGTTGTCCTCGTTGTTTGCCCCCACGCCGTCGTCCTTGGCTCCTCGCCGCTCGCCGCGTTATTGTGCACCCAATCCGTTGTTCTCGCTACCGCACCGCCGCCTCGACGATTGAATGCGCTGCCGCCGGAAAAGAGCAACGCCACCCACGATCCGCTCCGGCGTCTGTCGATCGATGCGACGACGCCATTGTCCTCGCCGGGTGCGGCTCATTTGCCGTTGCGTGGAGGAGGTAATCTATTGATTTATCTGTTGTTCGTGTCATCGTAGTTTGGTCGTCGTGGCTTGCCGTGGGTATAGCTGCGGGCGGCCGTTGCTGGTTGTGGATTCTTTCGTTTTGTTCCTGCTGCTGAGAGGGTGACGGCCGATGTGTATCTTCAATTATGCATGCTACCTGTCATCTATAGTTTCTAAATATGCGCCCGTCATGTACGTGAAGACTGCAAACCGCATCTCTAAATTTCATGTTGTGAACTATGTGTCTCGCAAATCTCTAAATTTTCATGTTGTGAACTACGTGTGCACGCAAACCTACATATTCTCATAGTTTGTTCAGAGTTTTCATGCATCTCTGAATATGCATATTGTGATCATATATGGTTCATTTAAGATTTTGTCCGGTGCGAGCCTTGCCAAAATTTAAAATCCAAGGTAGAAATCAGTCCTTCATTTCTTCCTTTTTTTTAGAGTCCACTTTTTATTTGTTCACTACCGATCTACCGTTATCGACATCGATCGATCCATCAAGTTTTGAAGGTATCCGTGAGGACATTTTAAGCCTATCGATCTTGACATTGAGTAGTCCTTCAATTTCCGCTATGAAGTAGTCTGTGAACTTACGTTTTCGAGAGCCGACGTACATATGCTCTTGTAGGCTGCTACTATTTTATTTGTATAATTTATATTCAATGAACCTTGCTACTTATTTTTGCGAAATACTATCTTGGAGAAAACCTATGCAGAGATTTGGATACATGTTTGAAAAAGCTATGCTCTTGATTTGGAGACAAGCCTTCTTGGTTTGTCGAATCAAACTTTTGCATACCGAATCGTTGCTCCATCACACCAAGTCGCCTAGACAGTCCACTTAATTTTATGAGACCAATGGTCAAATATGCATACACAGGTCCTTGAAAATATTATCTTAGGAGAATTATGAAGAAGCCCATAAAATAGAATTTTAAAACCCCGATATCTATGATTGATTGTGTTTACTTTCACAAAACTTATTTAGATTAAATTCACTTTAATATCATTATTTAATTTTATAGTATTGTTATCTTATCAATGCGATCCATGTGTTTTTTTATATAAAATTTAGTTATCCCGCGAGCAGAACGCATACGGGCGTTTAACTAGTAGATGTTAAAAGATAAAAGAAACGAAAAAAAAAAAAGGAAAGAAAAGATGGCATGGGCTTTTATTTAGTGGCCCGTCTAAAAGCCCATTAGTTCAGCCCAAACCCATATGTCGCCACACCATAGGTTTGTTTACCCTAACACTGCGCCAGGCACAGCCGTATCTTCATCTTGTCGCAGCGCCGGCGCTCCATCTTCTGCTCCCTCCCCCCCGGGCTCTCAGCGACGGCGGCGCAGTCCCAGGCTAGGCGGCGGCGTCAGCGGCTCCATCTCCCGCCTCTCGGCCTCGCCTCCGTCCTCCGCAAACCGGCCGGCGACCCTCGGTACGCATCTCCCTCCCGCCTCCGCTGGACCGTCGACGGCGTCCGGCCCCTGCGGCTGCGCTGCGCGCCGCGCGCGGTCGGCGGGCAGCGGGAGCCAGTAGCCGCTGCTCCACCTAGGCGGTCGCGCCGCTTTGGGGGCGCTTATGCCCCATAGCGAAGCTCTATCCGTCCGCTTAGTTCTGAAGAGCGCTGAAGCGTGCGCTTAGTGCCTTTGTGGATCCCTGATTTGTTTTGTACCTTTGTTATGTTTGTAGTGTGTAGCATTTGGTTTTAGTTTCAGGCAGTTCAAACTAAGATTGGGGCTTCGTGGAATTTTAGCTTCATCTCTGGCTTTGATACTTTTTCTTTTTTGGTATCACCGTCATATTGGGTTCTGTTAATTAATATCATCTCATTTTCTTTGGTAGTAGTAAAAATGGTGGCCGTTGCAAATGAAGAGGCCTTGGCCTATGATGAAGACATCATGGATGATGTTGATTCTGATGTTGAAGAATCGGACTCAGAAGATGATTCAGGTGAAGAAGCTCAGGCTAAGCCTTCAGACAAAGCTATATACAACAAGGAGGCTATTCTTGAAAAACTTGAAGACATAGCCTGGCCCAAGAATGTGGACTGGATGCACAAGCTCACTATTGAGCATGATCAGGGGAGAAAGTTGATGTGAATGATGATCTTGCTTTCGCGAACTTGCGTTTTACACCCAAGCTTTGGATGGCACTAGGCAGGCCTTTGAGAAGCTGCAGTCTATGAAGGTACGGTTCCTCAGACCAACAGATTACTATGCTGAGATGGTGAAGACTGATGCACACATGCACAAGATCAAGGGGAGGTTGTTGTCAGAGAAGAAGAGGATCGAGGAGGCTGAGGAACGGAGGAAGGCTAGAGAGTCCAGGAAGAAAGCAAAAGAGGTTCAGGCTGAGAAGAAGAAGGAGAGGATTAAGCAGAAGAAGGAGCAGATTGAGTCAGTCAAGAAGTGGAGGAAACAGAGGCAACAAGGGGGATTCGCCAAGGGAAATGATGATGTACCTGACCTTAATTTTGAAGGAGAAGAAGGATTTAAACAATCAAAGAAAAAGAGGCCTGGTGTTTCTCCTGGTGACAGGTCTGGTGGTCTTGCTAAGCGAGGTAAAGAAGGAAAGAACAGGAGAGCAAGGGATTCCAAGTTTGGGCATGGTGGTCATAAAGGGCTGAAGAAGCAAAACACTGCTGAGACCACTAATGATTTCAGAAGCTTTAACCAGGGGGTGAGTCTCAAAACAAGAAGAGAAAGAGGTTTTGAACTTTTGATGGATATTTTAAGAATCTGGGTGAGTCTCAAAACCAGAAGAGAAAGAAGTTTTGAACTTTTAGCGTTATTGGTATTGCTATTCCTGTTGTGGCATTATTTGTTATGGTGTGTGCCAGAAGCAAAAAATAGCTAATATTAGTCTAGGAAGCAGTCCAAACACAAGACTTAATGTTTTGCTGTTATCTGGTGATGGTCTTCTTTTATCGTGCAATGCAGATAAATTTTACCCCTGCTGAATGTATACATTTGCTGCTGTTCTTCCTGTTTGTTTATTCCTTCTGTTCTGCATTTTGTTTGGGTTACTATGCATGCGCAGGTTGGGTTAAAAGGGTGATAACATTGGCTTTGTCGGTGAGTCACATCTCTCTTCATCAATTTTGATGATATGCAGTTTCCTCACTGCACCAACCGTGAGGAAGCATAAGAGTGTTTCCTCACTGAATCTGATTGTGATATAACTTTTAGAAATGTTCATCCTGACTGCTATGGGTGTTTGCATGCATCTCAGATAACATATCAAATATTTGGGTTGTGCATGTGGAATTACTGTGCATTAGTTGTGACATAGTTTGCACATTTTAATGAGCTGCTGTTTGCTATTCATATTTTGCAAATTGCTCCTTGTCTGGTGATAATTGTCTAATACAGTGTCATGACGTTGTGAATATTTGATACAGAACAATAGAGACCCCCACACCCATACCCAGAGTTTAGCTGCCGTTACTGAGTTTGTTAAATTGTCTTTTGATTGTGTTCAAGTGAAAATACTGATGGCTGCCCCTTTCAGGCTTCAGGAATGCTTTATTGTCTGTCTTTCTTATGAGTTAGACGAGTTAGACATGGAGTAGTTCGAGGAAGTTTTTTTTCATCCTCCAAAACATCAAGATTACAGTTGCTTTACTTTACTGTTAGTTGCTCTAAGCCATACAAAGATTGCAAGTAAGATTGTTTTATTGCATTTGTCGATAGACCATGCTTCTTTTTATCATCTGCTTGCTATAAGCCATACAAAGATTGCAAGTAAGATTGTTTTAGTACAAGTTTGAGTACTCCCTTGCACAACCTGTAGAACATTTTACCAGTGGAACACTTTCTCAACATGAGAAATAAGTTCTGACTAGACAAGTCATAGATCCAGCACTAGAAATACTAATGACGTTTACACATGATGTGTAGGAAAGGTTTTGAAAAGTAGTTGGATAAGGTATGCTTTGAGTCGGTCCTTCATGCCTCATCCAGTGAAATACAGATACTTTTTTATTCTTTCTTTCGAGGTAACTGTCAGCTGCAACCAAGCTGATGGACCTTGCTCTCTGTTCCTTGTTCTCATCCACTTGAATTTGTGGTTTTGTTCTCTTCATGATTCCCAGTAGTGCCATGATCCAATAAAATGCTTTAAAAACACTATTTATAGCAGGCAACAGACATGCCAATGTGTCCAGCATTCCTACCAGTGTATCTGAACTTGCATAACAAAGATAGGGGTGTTTGAATCTAAGGATAAAAGTTAGCACGTCTTGTGATAATGGGTTAAGTAGACATAAGACCATTAGCTCTTATTAGCTTATAATAATTAGCTCATGTTTATTGTGCATCCAAAATCTAGGGCTAATTGTTAGCTCACGAGATTCAAACACCCACATGTTTGCTAGATAACATTGAATTATGTTTTTGGTGCGTCTGACATGGCATCGGTAAACTCGTTGCTGTTTATTTGCTCCATATTTCTCCGTCGGCATTTGGTTCTGGTTTCCCGAGGATGGAATCAAAATTGTGTCGTGGACAGAAATCTATCCTTAACACTGATTCTCGGCCGGGATAATTGGATATTTGGATACAAAAGGATGAGCTGCACATGCGTGCTTTATAGTATCAAAAATGAAGGTGTAATAATCTCTTGGTGTGATATATGAACAAAACCGTATATAGGAGACGTGAATACTGGCTACTCTATCAGTCCCGCGTGGTGACCGTCCTACACTGCAGTTGACTCGTTGACGTACCTAGTAGATCTAGATTTTTTTTTTTAACAAACATACATTATATAATAGAGATTTCCCACGTTGCTGCTTGGGTAGGAAGGGGGTATTGTTAAAGGATTGAATTGTAATCACTAAAAAAATCTGATCACAATTAGCTATTGAGGAGAATTACTTTGTGCATATTAGAAAGTAACGAAGAACTTAAATGTATGAAACAAAGTATATACTCATTGACATAAAGATTATTTAATCTTATGTTTAAACTCAAGCTGAACCAATATCGAATAGGATATTTAGATATATTGTACGGGTAAGAACTTACGGTAATGTAATAAAATATATATAATAACTTTTTTTGAAAAAATCATTGGTAGATGATTTAATCCCTTTAACTTCGTCCTTCACGTGTCATATCCCCGCGTGTTGCTGCATATCTGAAGGAGAAATCTATGAGTTAGAATATTATTAGCACCCTCCTATTCTTTTTCTTTTTTTTTCCTCTTTTTTTATTCTCTTTTTTATTTTTTTTATTTACTTTACTCTATACCAACAACCATAAGTAGAGCCCATCTGTAATTTTATTGAAATATATCCATATGAGATCTTGTTTTGAAGGATTTATTAAAAGGATTTAAATGGTATAATCAGAATTTAATTTGATTTTTTGGTTTGTGAGTTATAACATTTTTTTAGTAAGTTCAAATAGTGGGGCTGCCATACGGATGTGATGGTCTTAGTGGGGTCAGCTGGCCGGGTGGCATGTTTGTATGTCGAGAGAACTCCCGTGTGTGTGTGTGTGTGGGGGGTTCTCTATATAGGTGTAGTAGATTAAAGCATACAAAGAATGAGGACATCCGAGGATGACCAGGTTACATCCAGGTCTATGACCGAAAAGAAAGACAGCAACGTCGACTAAGGTGCAAAGGCGAACAATTGTGCGGCGAGGGGTATTCGTATGGGCGTCATAGACGTGTACACCGGATGAACTGACCGCGCATAACGTCGGTTAAAAATGGGTCGGTGGAGCCGTCGAAGAAGAAATACACTGACATCCGAAGGGTGATGTTGATGTCGTCGGCGGATGTAGAAGTAGCTCAAACCGAGAACCCAAGTGAAGTAGCTGTCTGGTACGCTACATCAGGACTAAAGGCAGATGAACACGTTGTCCTCTTCGGACGAGAGCCCAGCTTGCTTGTGTCGCACTTAGCATGCACTTGGCCTTGCGCCCGACGCTAAAGG
Source organism: Hyparrhenia diplandra (assembly GCA_015847255.1). Taxonomy (NCBI): domain Eukaryota; kingdom Viridiplantae; phylum Streptophyta; class Magnoliopsida; order Poales; family Poaceae; genus Hyparrhenia; species Hyparrhenia diplandra. Next base: position 69,911 of record JADLZK010001866.1, on the reverse strand, counting down.
AGGAGAACCACGAGATGGTAAACACATGTGATGAGCAAACATGTATGGGATACATGGCTGCAACTTGTATGGCCCAATCTTCAGTGGAGCTTAAGAGAACTTGATAAATATCGTTGCATGACCTGATGGAGAGGTAGCGCACCACGAGATCTTGCACCCGCGACGAACTGCCAAGACATACACCCTTCCATACACCGACGAAACCAGTCCACACAATCACGCCGTATAGACATGAAGGCACAAACAGGGTGAACCGAAGTTCGGTGTTCTACAACTCCCTTAGGAATCGAAAGAATGAAGATTGCAAGACACTGATGCCTCACCGAAGGTTTCCAAATATTCTCTCTATGGGAGAAGAACACACACATAAGGTGGTTGTAATTTCAATCCAAAGACTCTTCAAATGATGGTTACATAGTATATTTGTACTAGGAACATCCCTCCTAGTTGGGTGTTAACATAATAATAACTAGTGGATTTCCAGCGTTGCCGCGTGGTATGAAGGAGAATTCTATGAGTTACAATATTACTATCACCCTCCTATTCTTTTTCTTTCTTTTTTTCTTTCTTTTTTTATTTCCTTTTTATTTTCTTTTTTTATTTTCTTTTTATTTTCTTTTTTTTTCTCTATACCAACGGGTCCCACTTATAATTTTATCAAAAATATATCCATGTGAGATCTTGTTTTAAAGGATTTATTAAAATAAATTTAATGGTGCAATTAGAATTTGGTTTATTTTTTTTTGTTCAAGAGTTATAACCCTTTTTATGCCCATAGACATGTGGGACATGTTGATGACGTGGCACAAGTAAGGGTTAGTGAGCCGGTGAGGTGGCATGCTAGTGGGGTGATAGTGCGATGGTGAGGTGGCGTGTTTGCATGTCGAGAGAATTAGCTAATGGGGGTTGCAAATATAAGTTTTATAGATAAAAAGCTAGTTGAAGATCATCTTGGTGGAGAAATTGGAGGGTCTTCTTTCATTCTCGTACAACCACCGATAGGAAGTGCAACTTCCACTAAAATGGCCATAACTCTTTGCTCATAAGTCTAAAAAGATGCACCGCTTGTTGCATTGAAAACTAGACTTCAATATCTTTCCGATGATGTAGCATATGAGTGCTTAAACGAAACATACTAATGTCAGCAAGCCACAACATCATAGCAATAATCCTGCATGCTTTTGGCCTTATGATTGATATCCTTGTCCACATCATTCTCCCTTCCTTCAAAACGAGTCGCCCTCGACTCGTGCTTATAGTAGCAGCATTGGACGAAATTATTGACTCAAAAGAACAAAAAAAAAACTAGACTTGACTATTGAAGATCTCTTGTTTGGTTTTGGCTAATTAGTGACACCTAAGGACTAATTTCTCAATGCTAAGTGTTTGACATGATTGGAGATTGGTCGTGCGGGAGTTGGTGCATGGTGATCATGGAGAGTGGATCGAGGTGATCCAAAAGTTTGATCAAGCATGCAACTCGGTGGAGTTTGGAGATCAAAGGTCCCAAGGCAAAGGTATAACCATAGGGCTTTTGATTTCACACCCAAGACACCATAGAGGGTGTGGGTGATTATAGGATCGATAAGCCGTACTATAAAGAGGGAAAACTTTCGCACATATCGATCCTCACGTGCCTTTAGGTTCAAGTCTCATATGCATGCATTCTAACCTAAAGTGCTAACTCCGTCCTTGGTGAAAATGGTTTCAAAATGCTAACACATGGTGTCGAGGTGTTCTTCGGCGTGTCGGCAAGAAGAAACAAGTGAGGGAAGTCGGTTTGGAGCAAAGGCGAAGGAACGGCGACAAACGACGAAGATTTCGCGAGCTCAGGCGGACGGGACGCACCGACCGGAAGTCGGACGCACGAAAGTGACCGGACGGTCCGTCGGTCGGCCCCGCGCAGAGCATGTTTCCGGTCGGGCGCCGACGGTGACCGGACGCACCGGCCGGAAGTATCCGGTGCTGGACCGGACGCGATCGACCCGGATCGCCGACCGGACGCGACGGAGGCGGGGGTCGGGGTCGGTTCGGCTTGTCGGTTGTGACCGGACCCACCGGCCGGACTCACCGGTGAGTCCGGTCGAAGGCCCCGGTCGGCCCGCGAAAAGTGGTTTTCACTCTTTCCACCACATTTCATGGTGTGGCCTATATATACCCCCTTGGCTGCCTCTTGCTCTCTCCCTTTGGACATTTGAATCATTCCTAACACCTTTAAGCAAGCAAGCAAGCCTCCCTCCTCTCTCATTCTTGATTTGAGCTTCATTCTTGAGAGAAGAGTTGATCCAAGTGCATTGCATCGAGTTCTTGCATCTAGAGGCACTTGGGGATCGTTGTGAGACGGTGGATTTTCCGTTTCTCTTGGAGACACCGCTCCTAGCCGGCTTGGTGGATTGGTGGAGGCGTTGGCAAGAAGAGGTGATTGTTTCTTGGCCACCTCCGATTGATTTGTGAGAGGATTACGCACTCCTCGTCGGGAAGACAAAGTGCAAGGAATACATTGCTCGTGCTTTGGGTACCACACTTGTTGAGTGGTGTGTTGAGGCTAGCAAGGGCACTGCCTAGCTCAAACACCATCCTTGTGTTGGTCGGCATAACCGGAGACTAGCTTGTCGGTGTACAAGTGAACTCCGGGTGAACAAATCGACTTGTTCATTGTCTTCGTGTGTGGATCATCACCATCGAGTGGTTGATTGTTCATCTATATCCCGGTGATTGGTTCATAGCCTCTTCAAGTCGGTATAACAAGTTTTTCTCACTTGTATTACTTTCCTAGTTTACCTTGTGTAGAGAGCTAGCACTTGCTTGTGTAGGTTGTTCTTGCTAGCATAAGGATCTTATTAGGATTGCTCATTAGCTAGAGTAGTGACATAGACTTTGTGTGGACTAGAGATCATAGATTTATTTAGTCTTGTCACTAGAAGGCTTGCAAGACCACTAGAGCTAGTGCAAACCGCATTTCGCCGTGTTTTATACTAATCGGTTTGTTTAGTTGAGCTTGTAGAAAATTTTTATGGGCTATTCACCCCCCCTCTAGCCATCTAGGACCTTACAAGTGGTATCGGAGCCGTGGTCACCATTTTTGAAGGCTTAACAACCTTGGTGTGATAGTATGGCTAATGTCGTGTTCAACCATGTTGGGGGAAAGCCTCCTTTCTTTGATGGGGTCAAGAATTTTGACTATTGAAAGAGATGCATGAGAATGTACTTGGGATCAATCAATGATCAAGTATGGGAGGTGATTGAAAAGGATTATGTCATCCTTGATCCAACCAATCTCACTCCCACCGACAAGTCAAACAAGCAGTGCAACACCATGGCATTGAACACATTGTACAATGGCATGGATGTCAAAGTGTTTGAGGGCATCAAAAACCTTGAGAAGGCAAGTGAAGTGTGGGAGAAGCTTTGTGAGACCTATGAGGGCACTAAGGTGGTGAAGAGTGCCAAGTTGTATGTTCTCAAGAGTGAATTTGAGAACTTCAAGATGAAGAAAGATGAGACCATTCCGGAGACATTCCATAGGCTCCAAGTGATTGTCAATGATCTCAAATCATTGGGAGTGAAGACATTGGATAGAGACTTTGGACATAAATTCTTAATGTGTTTGCCCAAGAGATTTGCCATGTTGAGAAAGATACTCTTTAGAGGTGCATTGGACACAATGACACCTAGTGACTTGCTTGGTGAGGTGCTAACCGATGAGCAAGTTGATGGCATGAAAGATGAAGTGGAGAAGGAAGATGACAAGAACAAGAAGGTTGTGGCATTCAAGGCCGCCACCACCTCATCCAAGGCCAAGGGCAATTCCAAGGCTCAAGAAGAAGATGATGAGGAAGTCAACCTTGAGGAGATAGATCAAGAATTTGCTATGTTTGTGAAGAAATTTAGCAAAGTCTTGAAGAGCAAGAAATTTGGGCAAGGCTCTAGAAGAAGAAATGATTCATCTAAGAGCAATGAAAAGCCAAGAAAGTGCTTTGAGTGTGATAGTCCATACCACATTCTTGCCGATTGCCCAATCAAGAAAGAGAAGGAAAAAAATGAAGGCATACAAGAGTGGCAAGACAAACAAGAAGAGCAAGACCATGACTTTCAAGAAGACAAATGATGGTGCTTTTGTTTGTTCTTGGGATAGTGATGGCTCATCCGATGAAGAGGAAGAGAAGCCAAAGGCAATGAGTGCAATTGGGCAACACAAGACATCATCCATCTTCGGCTCATCACCGTCATGCTTCATGGCTAAGGCCACTAAGGTATCATTGCATGAGCATGAAGAACTAAATGATAATGAAGTAAAATATGATAGTGATGAAGATGATGATGATGATGAACCCACTAGAGATGACCTTTTAGAGATGCTTAAGCAAACTCATATCATGCTTAAGACTAAGGACAAGGAATGTAAAGCTTTGCAAAAGAGTGTAAAAACTCTTGAGCAAAACTTTAGGGAGCTAGAGGCCACCCATGAGGGTCTAAAGGAAGACCATGAGGAATTGGAGCTAGCTCATATAAGGCTTCAAAAAGCCCATGCCTTGCTCTTAGAGAAGAATGATAGAGCTTGCTCAATCATCAAGAAGGATGTTGGTTCAACATGTGACATCATAGATGAAACCCTTGTGGTTGATGTTGAAGAACCATCCATTTCTTCCACATCCACATCAACCCACTCAAGCTCTACTAATAGTGATGGAGTAATTTTAGATTCATCACTAAAGGTTGAGAATGAGACTCTCAAAAGAGAGGTGGATGAGCTCACCCACTCCTTGAGAAAGGCTTATGGTGGGGATGCCCGCTTGCTAAAGTGTTTGGGTAGCCAAAGGTTTTCCCTTAACAAGGAAGGCTTAGGCTATGTCCCCAAGAAAGGCAAGAAGGCCTTTGCTACTCCAAAGCCTAGCTTTGTGAAGAGCAATGGGCTCTATTGCAATAGATGCAAGCAAGTGGGGCATCAAGAGCTAAAATGTGCTAAAATGAACATGAACAAGAAATCAAGCAAAGTGCATTCCATATCTTTTGATTCTTGTTATTTGCTTACCAAGGGTGAGAAGGGTGTCAAGGCAAAGTTTGTTGGTACACCCATTGTTGGCCCAAAGAAGAAGGCAATTTGGGTACCAAAGGCTTTGGTTGCTAACCTTCGAGGACCCAAAGGCAAATGGGTACCTAAATCTTATTGATTTCCTTGTAGGTGAATTACAAGATTGGGGGTAACCATTGGATTCTTGATAGTGGGTGCACTCAACATATGACCGGTGATGCAAGGAAGTTCAACATCATTGATTCAACTCAAGAGAATGGCAAGCCTATTACATTTGGTGATAGCAAAAAGTGGCAAGATTCAAGGCATAGGCAAGATTGTAATAACCAATGACTTGACCCTATCAAATGTGGAACTAGTGGACATATTGAAGTACAATTTGCTTTCGGTGGCACAAATTTGTGATCTTGGTTACAAGTACATCTTTGGTGAAGATAGTGTTGAGATTGTGAATACAAAAGATTCAAGCTTGATCTTTAAGGGAATAAGATTTGACAACCTCTACCTTGTTGATTTTGGTGCTAGTGAGACTCAAATTACTACATGCTTGATATCTCAATCTAGCATGGGTTGGCTATGGCATAGAAGACTTGGTCATATTGGCATGAAGCAACTCAACAAGTTAGTGACACATGATCTTGTAAGAGGCTTGAAGGATGTTCACTTTGACAAGGACAAGCTATGTAGTGCATGTCAAGCCGGCAAGCAAGTTGCCAATACTCATCCAAAGAAGAGCTTCATGAGTACTTGCAAGGCATTTGACTTGATCCATATTGACTTGTTTGGCCCAACCGCATATACAAGCATTGGTGGCAACAAGTATGGATTTGTGATTGTGGATGACTATACAAGATTCACTTGGGTGTTCTTTCTCAATGACAAGAGTGATGTGTATTCTTTGTTCAAGACATTTCTCAAAAGGGTGCACAATGAATTTGATATCATAGTGAAGAAAGTGAGAAGTGACAATGGTAGTGAGTTCAAGAACACAAGAGTTGATGAGCTTTGTGATGATTATGGAATTATGCATCAACTTTCGGCCAAGTACACACCACAATCCAATGGTCTAGTTGAGAGGAAGAATAGGACTATCATTGAGATGGCAAGATCAATGCTTAGTGAGTACAATGTGAGTCAATCATTTTAGGCCGAAGCAATCAACACCGCATGCCACTACATCAATAGATTGTATTGCCATCCCATGATGAACAAGACACCTTATGAGCTATTGAATGGAAGAAAGCCAACCATTGCATACTTTAGAGTATTTAGGTGCAAATGCTACATATTGAAGAAGGGTGCAAGACTTGGCAAGTTGGACAAGAGGTGTGATGAGGGGTTCCTACTTGGCTATTCCACCACAAGCAAAGCATATAGAGTGTGGAACAACTCAAGTGGTGTATTGGAAGAAGTCCATGATGTTGAATTTGATGAAACCAATGGGACCCAAGATGAAGATGAGAACCTCAATGATGTTAGTGGAACTCAATTGGTAAATGCCATGAGAGGCATAGACATTGGTGATATTAGGCCAACTCAAGTGGATGATGACAAAGATGAAGTGCAAATCACTCAAGCTAGTGGTGCTCAAGTTCAAGATCAACAACAAGCTAGTACATCATCTCAAGCAACAACAAATGATCAACCAAGCTCAAGCAATCAAGTACCAATACTCCAAAGCTCAAGTATTGCTAGAGATCACCCAATTGATCAAATTGTTGGTGATATTGCAAGTGGAGTGCAAACAAGAGGAAGGCTAGCGGTATTTTGTGAACACTTTGCATTTGTGTCACAAGAAGAGCCCGAAAAGGTTGATGATGCCTTGAAGGATGAAGAATGGGTCATTGCAATGCAAGAGGAGCTCAATAACTTTGATAGAAACAAGGTTTGGGAATTGGTAGAGAGACCAAAAGACTACAATGTCATTGGAACCAAATGGGTGTTCTAGAACAAGCAAGATGAAGATGGCATTGTTGTGAGAAACAAAAGCAAGACTAGTTGCACAAGGCTACACTCAAGTAGAGGGTCTTGACTTTGGTGAGACTTATGCTCGATTTGCAAGATTAGAGGCAATTAGAATTCTATTGGCCTATGCATGTGCACACAACATCAAACTCTATCAAATGGATGTCAAGAGTGCTTTTCTCAATGGCTTCATCAATGAGCTAGTGTATGTTGAGCAACCACCCGGTTTTGAAGATTACCATCATCCCAACCATGTGTACAAGTTGAACAAGGCATTGTATGGGTTGAAGCAAGCACCTAGAGCATGGTATGAGAGGTTGAGAGACTTCCTACTCAAGAAAGGCTTCAAGATGGGCAAAGTTGACACTACTCTTTTCACCAAGAAGATTGGGAAAGATTTGTTTGTCATGCAAATATATGTCGATGATATCATCTTTGGATCAACAAATTAAGAGTATTGTGAAGAGTTTGCCAAGATGATGGCAAAAGAGTTTGAAATGTCTATGCTTGGAGAGCTCACATATTTCCTTGGTCTACAAATCAAGCAAATAAAGAATGGCACCTTCATTAGTCAAGGGAAATATATTAGAGACATGATCAAGAAGTTTGGCATGCAAGATGCAAAGGGCATAAATACACCAATGGATACCAATGGATCATTGGACAATGATGAAAGTGGCAATATGGTTGATCAAAGGTACTATAGGTCATTGATTGGAAGCTTACTCTATGTGACCGCTTCTAGACCCGATGTGATGTTTAGTGTGGGCAAGTGTGCAAGATTTCAATCATCACCTAGAGAGAGTCATCTCACCGCATCAAAACGAATATTGAGGTACTTGAAGCACACACAAAATGTTGGGCTATGGTATCCTAAGGGGTCAAACTTTGAGCTTATTGGATATTTGGACTCTCGACTATGGGGGATGCAAGGTTGATAGAAGAAGCACAAGTGGCACTTGTCAATTCCTTGGAAGATCTCTAGTATCATGGTCATCAAAGAAGCAAAACCGGTGTGACACTCTCAACCGCCGAGGCCGAATACATTAGTTCCGGTAGTTGTTGTGCACAATTGCTATGGATGAGATCAACTTTGAAGGATTATGGATTTGATTTCCATCATGTGCCTTTGTATTGTGACAATAAAAGTGCTTGCAAGATGACTCAAAACCCGGTCCAACATACAAGAACCAAGCACATTGACATAAGGCATCACTTCATTAGAGATCATCAACAAAAGGGTGATATTGCTATCCAACCTATTGGCACCGAAGATCAATTGGCCGACATCTTTACAAAGCCACTAGATGAGAAGAGGTTTTTGCAAGCTAAGAAATGAGTTGAATATCCTTGACTTCTCCAACATGAGTTGAATGCACCCCAAGATCATGACATGCCCCTCCATCAAGCAAAGCAAAGGTATCATTGTTTGAAATGGCATTCATGATATCTAAGGACATGTTTAGAACATATAGACATACAACTTGTGCCTTAGGAAGCATTCATGGAAAATAAAAGGATTTCAATGTATGTATGCCATCACTATTGCTATTTATGATTGTTTGATCTAGTGATGACATATAACATGTTTATGGGCTTGCAATCTCAAGTGTTGAATTTGGCTACCTTTTTCACTCATATGCTTCAACATAGGTAAGATAACCCTTGTCATGAGGTGTGAAGAAGCTTGTCTTTGGTTCAAACCGAAATATATGTTTGACAAGTGATCCAAATTTGACCAAATTTGAGCACTACTCTCTCTTCCATAACACAACATGGTCATACCTTTTGTGAAAATTGTCGACAAAAAGGGAGAGATTAGTGCATGAAAGGTTTTTGGAAATTTAAAAATTTCACATGTTTTTGAAAACCTCTCATGTGGTTCATGAGTTTACAAGTGGTTCTCACAAGTAGGGGAGCAAGCTCATAGACAATTTGTTGCATTTTATTGTGCACTAACATATGACTTGCTCATTGCACATGTATTTAAATTCCATATATACATGCTTGTGTGATGTATGCTAGTTTTTACAAGTGGTTTACAATTGATTGATAACTAGCATGCATAGGAGCTAGCTAGATTTTCTAAATTCCGCTCTTAATTCAAGTACCTTGCTTATAATGTGATCTCACGTGCTACTTTGAGTTTTGATGAAAATCTAGTTACCTTGATGCTTGTATGGTGAAAATGGCGCAACTCCGATTGGTATCACGCTTCAAAGGTCCATTTCTTTCACCTAAGCATCATTTTGGTAACATAGCTCACCCTCAATTTCAATATTCATACATGTATGCAATGCTTCGTTCCAAACTCGTGGCATACATGTAGGGGGAGCTCATGCTACCAAATCTGAACTATGATGATTGTCCAATCCTATGATTGTAAGCAAAATGCTTGGACAACCATTGTATGTTCAAAAACATTAATCATAAAACCTTTATGCGGGTTGTCACCAATTACCAAAAAGGGGGAGATTGAAGATCTCTTGTTTGGTTTTGGCTAATTAGTGACACCTAAGGACTAATCTCTCAATGCTAAGGGTTTGACATGATTGGAGATTGGTCGCGTCGGGAGTTGGTGCACGGTGATCATGGAGAGTGGATCGAGGTGATCCAAAAAGTTTGATCAAGCATGCAACTCGGTGGAGTTTGGAGATCAAAGGTCCCAAGGCAAAGGTATAACCATAGGGCTTTTGATTTCACACCCAAGACACCATAGAGGGTGTGGGTGATTATAGGATCGATAAGCCGTACTATAAAGAGGGAAAAACTTTCGTACATATCGATCCTCACGTGCCTTTAGGTTCAAGTCTCATATGCATGCATTCTAACCTAAAGTGCTAACTCGGTCCTTGGTGAAAATGGTTTCGAAAATGCTAACACATGGTGTCGAGGTGTTCTTCGGCGCGTGTCGGCAAGAAGAAACAAGTGACGGAAGTCGGTTTGGAGCAAAGGCGAAGGAACGGCGACGAAACAACGAAGATTTCGCACTTCTGGCGTGACCGACGCACCGGCCGGAAGGCGGTCGAAAGTGACCGACGGTCCGGTCGGTCAGTCGCGTCTGCGCGAGCATGTTTCCGGGGTCGGGCGTCGACGGGTGACCGGGGCGCACCGGCCGAAGAAGCATCCGGTCTTGACCGGACGCATCGACGGATGCGCGGCCGGACGCCACGGAGTGCGGGGGTCGATGGGTCGGTTCGGCTTTGTCGGTTGTGACCGGACCCACCGACCGGACTCACACGAGCAGCGTCCGGTCGGGCCGCGTAAAGCGTGGTTTCCACTCTTTCCACCACATTTCATGGTGTGCCTATATATACCCCCTTGGCTGCCTCTTGCTCTCTCCCTTTGGGCGTTTGAATCATTCCTAACACCTTTGAGCATGCAAGCAAGCCTCCCTCCTCTCTCATTCTTGATTTGAGCTTCATTCTTGAGAGAAGAGTTGATCCAAGTGCATTGCATCGAGTTCTTGCATCTAGAGGCACTTGGGGATCATTGTGAGACGGTGGATTTCCGTTTCTCTTGGAGACACCGCTCCTAGCCGGCTTGGTGGATTGGTGGAGGCGTTGGCAAAAAGAGGTGATTGTTTCTTGGCCACCTCCGGTTGATTTGTGAGAGGATTACGCACTCCTCGTCGGGAAGACAAAGTGCAAGGAATACATTGCTCGTGCTTTGGGTACCACACTTGTTGAGTGGTGTGTTGAGGCTAGCAAGGGCACCGCCTAGCTCAAACACCATCCTTGTGTTATCGGCACAACCGGAGACTAGCTTGTCGGTGTACAAGTGAACTCCCGGGTGAACAAATCGACTTGTTCATTGTCTTCGTGTGTGGATCATCACCATCGAGTGGTTGATTGTTCATCTATATCCCGGGTGATTGGTTCATAGCCTCTTCAAGTCGGTATAACAAGTTTTTCTCACTTGCATTACTTTCCTAGTTTACCTTGTGTAGAGAGCTAGCACTTGCTTGTGTAGGTTGTTCTTGCTAGCATAAGGATCTTATTAGGATTGCTCATTAGCTAGAGTAGTGACATAGACTTTGTGTGGACTAGAGATCATAGATTTATTTAGTCTTGTCACTAGAAGGCTTGCAAGACCACTAGAGCTAGTGCAAACCGCATTTTACCGTGTTTTATACTAATCGGTTTGTTTAGTTGAGCTTGTAGAAAATTTTTATAGGCTATTCACCCCCCTCTAGCCATCTAGGACCTTACAACTATGGATGCAATATAACTACAAACTTGACCGCAAGCTGACAACAACTCCGTGTAGTGAGAACCAAACCATCGAATTGACGCAATGAGAGGAAACCAATGTTTAAAACTCTCAAGGCACCCTATCGGCATTAGAGGCTTGACAACGCTAACTAGGAATTGAAAATCAATTTGCGAAGGAAGCTTGTAAGGATAATCAACTCACACCATGGCAACCAAGGCTCTGAATACCAAATGATGAGCAAACATGTATGGGATACATGGCTGCAACTTGTATGGCCCAATCTTCATGGTGGAGCTTAAGAGAACTTGATAAATATCGCTGCATGACGATGGAGAGGTAGCGCACCACAAGATCTTGCACCTGCAATGATCTACCAAGACATCCACCCTTCCATACACCGACGAAACCAGCCCACACAATCACGCCGTATAGACATGAAGGCACGAACAGGGTGAACCGAAGTTCGGTGTTCTACAACTCCCTTAGGAATCAAAAGAACGAAGATTGCAAGACACTCATGCCTCGTTGATGGTAGTTATTGATCACTTTTATATATGTTTTATACCATCAACTAAGGATCAATGCTAGATAAATATCATTATTACTAATGAATTCCACAAGTTTTGGTGCATACATTGTTTCACAGGAAGAACCCGAAAAAATCCCTAAAAAGAGCTGAAAAGAGAAGAAAATGACCAAATCCGGGGCATTAATATAATTTACGGGGTACAAATGACGAAATAATGAAGCTCGAAGAGGTCGGAGGGGCGACCACGGGGTGGTGCCGCGCGCACCCTAGGGCACCACGTGTCCAATTTCTAGAAGGTTCCTACCACCGCCCTAAGGAGTAGATCTTGGCTGTCCAATCAAGTCGGTTTGATCCAAGGGGACGAGATTCATCCAAGGGGGCTATAAAAGAAGGGGCGGGGCTACCCCTAAAACCCTAATTCATTAGTCTTCAGTATTATTCCAGGTTTAGATACATTGTAATTAGAGAAAGAGAGATTAGTACTAGGGTTTCTAGAGATTAGAAGATTAGAGAGCTCTAGTTCTTCAAAGACTAGAGTAGTAGACTTCCTAATTTATTCAAGGAAGAGTGCGAGCTCGGCTTAGGATTTCAGATCTGTTATATTGGAGATATTCATAATACATTTTATCTTGAGTTCTCATTATGATTATGCTTTGTTTTATTATATTATTGATTGTTATGTTCTTAGTATATTCTAGTTTGATATTTGATATATTTCTAGTTATTGATTATTATATGCTTGAGATCGTGGACAACTTAGCCTTTATCTCGAGTGGGTTAAGTCGTAAGTTATATGTAAGCATGGTGCTTAGATATAAGTTATTTGCGAATGACCGTTGTATGCTAGGTCGTGAGGTAGTTAGTGAGGGTGGTGACACCTCATTGAGTCTTCTATAATCCTCCCCCCGCATATAGTGAATGTTAGAACGTGGTCACAACGGAGGCTAGTTTATCTCATTATAAATCCTCCTTAGTTTATGTTTCTCTTGCTATATGATATGATTTGCTTGTGCTATAGATGAGAATATTTTACCTACTATGCTTTAACTTAATGATTAATAGTTACTTAGAAGTTCTTACTCAGAATACCCACGATTGTCTTTACCATATTAGTTGAGTCTCTATATCTCTCTATCCCATGGTATACCCTAGGCATCGTTTTTTATCTTTTATTATTGTCTTTATTTACTTATTATTTATCTTTTATATTTACCCCCGCTAGAGTATTGGAATGATTGATTTTATGAACATAAAATGTAGAATTGCCATGAGCCATATGAATGTTGCCTCGCATTCTTCCTTTGGGAAAAAAAATAAATTACGATATACCGTTCATCCTAGGTGAAGTGCTACAGTGGTATAAAGTTTATTTTCAGTTTATAACTGCCGGGCGTTTCGAGGAATGGTGGGTGCCTCGGGTGCCGGCAATAAAGAATTTATAAGCCGTGTGCCCCCTTCCTCGATGGCGTAGCGCAAGATGGACACGGACGCAATGTTTATCCCCGTTCAGCCAACGGGGGCCCTACGTCCAAATGGGGGTGTGTCCTGCTCGTGTTACCTCGCTCAAAGGTGAGCCTGCGGTAGGGGTTACAGGCGGCCGCGGGGAGACGCGGGTCTCAAGCCCCACGATCGTGGTTATGGTGGTGGTGGTGTGCGGTTTCCTCCGTGTGAATCGGAGTTGAGCGGGCTCGAATCCCATCCAATGAGGCATTACTCCCCTTTATAGGAGAAGGAGAGAGATAATGTTTACACGGTGGACGCCCTAGGTGGCTAATTCCCGAGGCTACACCGGTTGCATGTGTCGCCGAGGGGTGGTGGGTGGCTTGGATGTTGCTTGACGAAGACACGCCGTCCCGATCCGATGGTGGACGTGCCGTCCCCGCGCGCGGGCCCCGAGGGTTCGTGAGGCGTCCCTCACGATGCATGGCGAGGGCCGGGTCCCGCAGGTTGCCGGCTATGCGTGTCAAGTGCCCGAGGGTCCGCCCAACGTGGCGCGTTTTGACGGTGCTCGGAGAAATGAACAGTGTCATTCTGGTTTCCGTCTTGGGTGGTGTAACACGCCACCGGGTTCGCCTTTGGCGTCCCATCGGTCGGATTGGGAGACGATTCTGCCGCGCTCGATTTATTTGGCGTAATCGATGGCACCGGGCGCCTCGCCGTCGTGCGACCGCATTGAATCGCGGCGGTTTCCTTCCTCCGACGGAACCTCCCACGCCCGAGGGTCGGCGACCCTAGACGGGCTAGTTGGGCTGCCTCACCCGGGATGGAGAGCTGGTCTCCCCTCGGGCGAGGCGGAGTTCTGCGCCCGAGGGTGGTGAGCTAGGCCACCCTCGGACGAAGCGGAGATTTCTCCGGGCCGGTGAGCTAGGCCACCTCGGACGAAACGGAGATGCGTGGTCGAGTCCGAGCCATGGTTTGGGCTGCCGTCGGCGTGGAACGTCATGGTTCGTTGTTTGGCGGAGGTCCTTGACCTTGTCCTTCGTGAGCGTGATGAGCTCTTTACGCCGTGGTGACTCCATTTGGGCGCTTTGGGGCGTCCAGGCCGGTTTCGTCGTTATGTGAGCGTCGTGGCCAATGGCCTGGTCCATCGTCCGCCGGGCCGTCCCTCTCCGTGATGATAGCGAGGCTAGGGTTTTACCGGGCCTTGGCAGGGCCGGCAGATTCTCATAGTTTGGAGAATGTCTCGGGGCCCAATATTTAGGTCCCCCCCGCGGTAGCCGAGCCCCCGAGTGAGGGAGGACGCCCGGGGGTTCCGCCGTTCCGTCGCCTTGTTTCGGGTCGGGGTGGTTCGTCTACAAAGGGGGTGCTGCGAGCCAATCACCAGTTGGGTGTAGCCCCCAGGCCTCGAATGGAATGGCGGATTCCTTTGAGGTCTTTTATGTCTCGCACGCCGGCAAAGACCGAAACAGCTCTTAAATGCGCTTGTTTGTGCGGAGCGTGTTTGTTTTTGCGTGGGCAGCCGAGGCCCGCGCTTATGTGCGCAAGGTCGACCCAGCCTCCTCGACTTTGATCATACGCTCCTGTCGCCCTCCCGAAAGGGGAGGAGGAGGGAGACACGTCACAAATGCCCCGTAAGCCGAATGTGTCGTGCCCGGTGAGCGTTATGGCGGGGTCATTTAAGCGGGCTGCCCGTGCCCTTGCCGGGAGCAAGGGTCGGCTATGTGATCCGAGGATTCACCCCATGAGAACCCGCGGACCGCTTAGCGATCCGGGGTTTGGGCGGACCAACTCCCGAGGGCTGTGGGGCTCCCACGGATGGGACATCTCTATAAGCGACACCAGCGGGCCTTAAACACGTTCAGAAATCCGAGCCCCGGGGGGCCGGGTATAGCCGGGTTGTGCATTTCCCTCCCGTCCCTCGGCTCGGGTTATCCCGAGGCGGCCTCAGAAACCCCTCGTGGCCCGACACCGGCAACCTGGAACGTAGGGTGTGTCGGCCCGAGGCTCGTTTGGTTCCGCCCGGGCGGGGAACCGCCAACGGATCGACTTTTTGCCCCTCGGGGTCGGGGGCGCGCCGGATATGGGTGGCGGGACGGTTTACCCCCGACGGGAAGGCGAGCGCCTAGTCGCCACGCCCGAGGTGGCGCGGATCGTTGCGCCCGATGGGGCCGCGGCCTTACATCTTCTTGTCGGGGGGCGGAGATCGAGGGCTCCGTCAAGGTGCATGTCGCCTGACGGTTCCACCGCGCGGCTTGGCCGTTGGATGAGCGGTTCTCGCTCCATCATGGGCCATCCATTCCGGAGTCGGTTCGATTGCCCGGCCGGGCGGTTTGCCTTCCCATCCCTATAAATATGGGGGTCGCCGGCGCGATAGTTGCTCCCTTTGCTCTTTTGCCATCGCCTTCTTGCCTTCTTGCCGCAAAGAATCGGGAGATAGAGAGATAGTGTGGGAGAGATTAAGGGAGAGATTCACTTGCCTTGCGCTCGTGTGTGATCGGGGTTGCTAGCGGTTGCCACCCACCGCCTCCCTTTCATCCATGGCGCGGTCGGGTAGCGGTGACGGCGTGAGGAGGTGCTCGATCTTGGCCCGTGGCCAGGGCGAAGCGGCGACGGAGAAGCTCCGGCGTCTCGTCGATGAAGGGCTTCTTCGTCCCCCCGCACCGATGAAGCGCGGCCGGAGTGGATTGCTCGGATTGGGCGAGGAGGAGCCTAACCCTCCCGATGGCTCACGTGGTGAGCTTGATGGATCTTCACCGGCGGCTGGCGGTATGCCGGCAGGCCGGTTCATTCGGGCGATCCTCCACTACTATGAAATCGAGCTTCATCATCTGCCCCGAACTTCGATCTCCCAGGCCGCCATCATCCGTCACCCTTTGTGAGGATTCACGGGGATCGAGCCGCGTTGGGACCTCTGGTTGTGGTTCTTCAAGGCGGACCTTACCACCGCCCCTCGGTTGCACGAGGCCAACCACGGAGGGCGCTGCGCGTGGGAGGCTCATGCGCTCAAGTCCGCCGGAGCGAAGGCCGAACCGAGCTGATGGGTACATCGTCTCCAAGCTCACCTCCTCCAACAAGGGGTGGCAAGATCGGTGGTTCTACCTCCGCAACGACGAACGCCGCTTCCGTGTACACCGGCGTGTCCTCAAACATCGCCCGCGAGAAGTGGGCTGGGGTCCCCCCCTCGGAGGATCATCATCGGTTGGAGGGCCTAAGGCAAAGCGGTCCCGCGGCTCCGAGGGAAGGACGTGAATCTTTGCTGCCATGGTCGCCGCTTTCCATCGGCGTCGGGTGTTGCCGTTGACGGCTCGCCCTTTGCTCATGTGCGGATGACCCCGAGGCCGCCGGTCTTGGTGCGTGCCGGATGTCGGGCCCATACGCTTTCCACCGATGGCCCGGCCAGGGAGTGAGGATGCGTTGGGGTCCAACACCCCACCACGTATCCCCGAGATCCCCATGCGCCTGACCCAGGGTATATCTCCCTGGTAAGTGCTTCTTGACTTCGGTGTCCTTGCATTGCTTCCGGCGCATTGTCGCCATGGCGTTCTCACTCTTTCTTCCTGAGGGGCCGTGCGGATTACAGCGACTCCCCTCCGCTGTCTTTAGGCATTGGATGCCGATCGCCGGGCGGCGAACCGTCTTTCGGAAGGAGGCTGCGTGGCGCCGGCGTTGAAGAAGGAGGAGAAGAAGAAGAGAAATGTGGCTCGCGAGAAGCGTCGGGCCGAGGCCCGGGCGGGCGAGTCACCCGACACCTCGACCACCGAAGAGGACGAGGATCCGGAGGACCGGTTGCGTGAACTCGCCGATGATCGGGGTGGCGGCCCGGATAGACTGGAAGCCATGGGGCTCCCGACCGAAGTCGGGCTTCGTTACGAGCCCGAGCATGAGCTGAGGCGTCGGGGATGCGACACCCGTGCGCCCGGGGCTCTTCCGGCCGAGTCCTCGGGACCATTGGCGTTGGCCATGTAGGCACCTCGGTGTCACAGGTGAGGCCCCGAAGGGAGGAGTCGACGCCACCGTCGCGGTACCCCGGCCCGCGAAGCACGGTTCGGGGGACGGCAGCGGCGACCCCGTCCCGATCCAGCCCCGTGCGCACGGTGTGGAGTGGGGCGGGACGGCTCGCGCGTCCAAGTGCGACGCCTGGGTCGCAGCCTTTCCCGAGCCTCGTCGCCGCGAGGGCGATCCCCCGGCTTCGTGAGGTTTCCTTTCGCCTTTGCAACCTTGATTTTCTTCGGCATATGATTGCTTTGTCCCGACACGTTCTTGACTTCAGGGAAACGGGGGACGCCGTTGGCTCTGCACCCAAGAAGGCCTTGAAGGCGGCGTTTCAGCCTCGGCGGGGCCCGAGGCGGGGTCGCCCTACCAAGATGTCGTCTGTGCCCTCGCCGAATCCTCCGTGGCGCCGGCCGAGCCCCAGGTGGGGTCGACCGAGCCGGGCTGCCGAGGCCACCCCCGAGTGGTGCAGGCCCCGGTGGCGATGGGGGTTGGCCACCCGGCCCGATGGTGGTCAACACGGAGAGCTCGGCCGTGGCCCATGACGTCGGCGGTCGGTGCCGGAGCAGATGGCGCCATTCGAAGGGGGTCGTGGCGCCGCCGCCCATCCCGTCCCGCCCCCCCTTGTCCGGGAGTTCGCAAGAGGAGCTCTTCATGGCGGCGGAGACGCGCAAGTCCCGCCTCTGACCCTCGCCGTCCGGGGTTCACGAGGCGTATAACCCCGACTTCCCGCTACTCCACGTGCCGGGTTCGAGGCAGCCCTAGGCGGCGTCGTCTTCGGCCATGACGAGGACGGTGCCCGTGGTCGGTTCGAGGGCCCCTGGACTTCTATTGTCTGGGGTTCCGAGCTGCGGGAGCTGCCGATGGAGGAGATGTATCCCTCTGGCCGGCCGACCGGGCGGGGCGTCCACCTGACCTTGGGTGGCACGCCCGGGGCCCGGCCGCCGCGGTGGTCGACGACCGCCCCGAGGTCTGGAGTGGAGAACCCACGAGCGGATCCGTCGGGCCGCCGGGGGCCCTAGCGGGATCGGGAGACCATAACCGGCCGCTCTCGCGGAAGTCGGCGCGGTAAGTATCTTGACGACCATCCCCGCTGCATGTCCTTTGTGCTTAAGTCTTGATGAGTAGTATTGTCGTTCTGGCACTCTCAGCCAAACGCCGGGAGAAGTCTGAGCTCCTTCGCCGGAACGTCCCGAATGGAATGCCCTTGGTCAAACTTCGGGTGAAGTTGATCGAGGCCCCGAGCGAGACCTCCGGCTTGCTGCCCCGCGCGAGGAAGGGAGTCCCAACGGCGGACCCTAGGCCGAGCTTGTCAAGGCCGTGTCCGAGGCCAGCAAAGTGGTAGCCGACATGGCTTAGATGAGCCATGATTTTGAAGAGGCTCGGATCCCGTCCCTCCAGGTCCCGAAGGAGGCCCATGACGAGCGGGACCGGTCCCGGGAGGAGGCGACGGCAGGCGGAGATGTGCGACGCCTTGAACACTGCCGATCGGGCGAGTTGGTGTCCGAGGGCGAGACCCTCGGGAAGGAGAAGGAGGAGCTCCGCAAGTCGCTCGCGGATGAGCACGGCGTGATGGAGGCTGGCAAACAAGTGCCAAGGTACGTCTTCTTCCTTAGTGAGCTTTGCCTTCAATCGTCTTGTCTTGCTAACTCGGTTTGAGCACCAATTTCGAGGCGGAGAAGGTCCGACCGAGGGCCGTGAACACCGCAGCCACGCCGGGCGCAGGGGGCCGAGCAGAGGAGCGTAAGTCGCACCGGGAGCTGGAAGAGGCCTTGTCGGACTTCGTCCGCCGCTTTGGGGCGGACAACTGGAGGTTGGCCCCTCGGCCGCAGGCCGCTGGCGCCGTGGGTGGCTACCTCAGGTCCGAGCTCCGGACGCCTTCCGGTCCGTGCGGACATGTATGGCCGTTTTACGCTCTCACTTCCCGATGGAGCCCAATGTGCCGGACGGCGTTGCGAAAGGCTTCTTCCTCGGTTCCGGCGACGAGGAGAAGTTGATCCCGCCCGAGAGGGATGCTGCTGATGCCGCCAAGACTTAGGCGTTGTACGACTTCGTGGGCGGCGCGCGACCCCGGTTGGCCTCCCGCGAGGATGAAGTGTGTCCCCCGTGCTCCCCATAGAGTCAACCTATGAGGCGGACACGGGAGATGGTGGACGCCCGGTCCGGGATGCGGGGTGGTCCGACGCCTCCCTCGGGGAAGCGATTGTCGAGGTGTTGCTCGCGCCGAAGCTTCCTCGTCGGCCGCCGTGAGCGCAAGTGGATGAAGCCCACCCTGCCCCCTGACCTCTCCTTGTATGAAAAAATTGGAGCTTGTGAGATGGATGTATATAAACAACGGCGCCGCCCGAGGTCTATGGCCTTGGCGGGTGCATTTATGTTTATGTTGCGTTTCCGAATTTGTTCGTTTATTGTGTGGCCGGGTCGCTTGCTTTCTCCGCTCGCGAGATGGTAACCGTGGGCGCCATCGGGCAGTCCATACGGATGCCACTAGGGGCGGTCCGTTTGCCTCGGTTACCTTGCTTTGGATTTGTGCGTGGCGACCTTTGTAACTTAAACGATTGTTTAGAAAATGCGCAAGAAAACTTTTTTTCTTTCGAAAAAAAAAGTTTTGAAAAAGGAAGGAGGGGGTCTCAGGGGGTCCCCAGGGGGTCCCCATGTAGCCCCCCGGGAGTTTTAGTCTTGTGCCGGAGCGAGGCTAAGACTCCCTTAAGGTTTACACGAGAAGCACTTTTTTAAGTAAAAGATGTAGATCTTTTATTGAGTGAAAAAAAACAACGATGTTTGACTTCTAGT
Source organism: Hyparrhenia diplandra (assembly GCA_015847255.1). Classification (NCBI taxonomy): domain Eukaryota; kingdom Viridiplantae; phylum Streptophyta; class Magnoliopsida; order Poales; family Poaceae; genus Hyparrhenia; species Hyparrhenia diplandra. Next base: position 49,947 of record JADLZK010001866.1, on the reverse strand, counting down.
GCGAATTTAAGGGTAGAAGCGGCGTAGGCTGTTCTATGTTCGAGCGTTGGAGTAGACTTAGCCCTTCTCGTTCTTCAACTTGTAGGTTCCGGGCCTTAATATTTCGGCGATGAAATAAGGCCCTTCCAGGTGGCGTGAGTTTGTGACGCCCTTTGTTGTCTTTCTTCTTTGAGCACGGGGTCGTTGACTTGGAACTCCCGGCTTCGACCTCTTGGCGTGATACTTGCGCAAAGCTTGTTGGTATCTTGCTAAGTGCGGGGCGCAAGCGTCTCGGGCTTCATCAACTTGGTCAATGGAGTCTTGCCTTGCTTTGCTGGTTGCCTTGCTCGGTGTAGGCTCGCGACCTTGGGGACCCATATTCAATATGCGTGGGCAAGATAAGCCTCGGCCCCATAGACTAGAAAGAATGGGGTGAACCCGTGGCTCCGACTTTTCGTTGTTCGAAGGCTCCATAGAACCGGCGGCAGCTCTTGGTACCATCTTTTCCCGTATTGGTTCAGGTGATTGAAGATCCTCGGCTTGAGCCCTTGCGGGATCATGCCGTTGGCACGCTCCACTTGACCGTTGGTCTTCGGGTGAGCTACGGCCGAGGTATCCACTCGGATGCCATAGTCGCCGCAAAAAGTCGAGGAACTTCTTCCCCACGAAATTGGTTCCGTTATGCGTGATGATGGAGTTCGGGACTCCAAAACGGGAAATGATATTCGTAAAGAATTTCACCGTTTCCCATTGTGAGGGTTCACCACGGCTCGGGCTTCGATCCATTTGGAGAACTTGTCGATGGCGACTAGGACGTGAGTGTGTCCTCCGGGCCCCTTTCGGGGGCCCAATCATGTCGAGTCCCCACACTGCAAATGGCCATGTAAGAGGTATGGTTTGCGGTGCTTGAGCTGGGAGGTGCGTCCCGCGCTGTAGAATTGGCATTCCTTGCGTACGCATACGACTTGGTTCGCGTCTCGCACCGCCGAGGGCCGGTAAAAGCCTTGCCAAGACTTTACCGACTAGAGTCCTCGGGCGTGATGACCGCATTCCCCGCGGTGGGTGTCCTCGAGCAATTCTTGGCCTTGGTAGGGTATGCATCGCATGTATACTCCCCGAGGCTCCTCTCTTCAGCAGAGTTCCCCTTTCTCTCAATCGGTGTGAAGGACTTAGCCCTTCGGCTAATCAAGAGCCTCGGTCTTGTCCTCGGGTAGCTCTCCTCGGGTGAGGTACTCCATCGGCCCGGTTTTTCTCGGTCGGGGGCCTGGTCGTCCGCCATAGCCGGGTGTGGCTTCTTTGTGTGCCGCCCTCGTGAGCCCAGGGGGTACTTCCGGGGGTGTACTTGCCAGGGTTTATTGAGGTCTCGGGTGAGGACGTTCGGGGGAGCGGTACCTCGGGTTCTTTGCGACCTTGGCCAGTTCATCCGCGGCCTCGTTGTAGCGTCTCGGCGTATGCTTGTGTTCAAGCCCATGGAATTTTTCCTCCAATTTGCGCACTTCCCGACAATACGCCTCCATCTTCGGTCGTGGCACGCCGAGGCCTTCATGACTTGTCGATGACCAATCTGCGAATCCCCCGGTTTCCAACCGTCGGATTCGAGGTCCGCCGCGATCCGAGACCGTTGACCCGGCGCCTCGTGATTCTCGGCGTTGTTGGAGGCAGGAAAAATGCAGCCGGATGGCATACCTCGTGTGAATTCCGAGGGGTGAGATGAAGAGCAAACCAGCCCCCGCCCTGCCTTCATCATGGATCCATCAAAATACATGGTCCAAAGACTCGGCCCGGATGGGTGCGGGGTAGCCGCATGTATCGTCCATTCGCCACAAAGTCGGCCAGGACTTGAGATTTGATCGCCTTGCGGGCGGGGAATGATATAGTTTCGCCCATGAGCTCCACCGCCCACTTCGCCACTCTCCCGTGGCCTCTCGGTTTTGGAGGATCTCCCGAGGGGGAACGAGGATACCACGCGAAACCGGGTGCGCGAGGAAGTAGTGGCGAAGTTTCCTTCGTGCCAAGACGATGGCGTACAATAGCTTCGTGCATCTGCGAATACCTCGTCTTGGTGTCGGAAAGCACTTCACCGATGAAGTAAACAGGCGTTGAACTAGCAACATGTGCCCCTCTTCCCGACGCTCCACTACGACCACCGCTGACTACCTAGGTAGTGGCGGTGACGTATAAGAGCGGGGGTTTCTCCTAGGGTTTGGCGATACTAGGACCGGTGGGTTTGTTAGGAGCTTCTTGAGGTTGCCGAGGGCCTCTTCGGCCTCGGGGGTCCGTGCAAAGCGTTCGGACTTGCGCGAAGGCCTATAGAGGGGCAAGCCCTTCTCCCCGAGGCGTGAGATGAACCTCGCTTAATGAAGCCGGGCAGCCCATGACCTTCTGTACTCCGTTGAGATCTTGGATCGGACCCATCTTGGTGATTCGTCAACCTTGGTCGGGTTTGCTTCGATGCCTCGTTGAGAGACGATAAACCCAGCGAAGATCCTCGGGGACCCCAATGCGCATTTTTCGGGGTTGAGCTTGACTCCCTTCTTGTTTAGGCACTTTCGAAGGTTTCCCGAGGTCGCCCACGAGGTCCGACGTTTTTTGGATTTGACCACTATGTCGTCGGCGTAGGCCTCCACGATCCTTCCAATGAGTTCCCCGAAGATGATTTGCATGCACCGCTGGTATGTTGCCCCCGCCCTCGGCCCGAAGGGCATGGTGAGGTAGCAATACATCCCGAAGGGTGTTATGAACGCAGGTCGCGAAATGGTCGGACTCTTTCATTTTGATCCGGTGATAACCGAATACGGCGTCAAGAAAGGACAACGTTTCACATCCCGCATGGAGTCGACAATTTGGTCGATTCGAGGCAAAGGAAAGGGAACTTTCGGACATGCTTTGTTGAGACTAGTGTAGTCCACACACATCCGCCATTTCCCATTCTTTTTCTCTACTAATACGGGATTAACTAACCACTCGGGGTGGAATACTTCTTTTATGAATCCGGCCTCCATTAGCTTGTGGATCTCCTCGCCCGATGATCTTCCGCTTGGCGTCATCAAAACGGCGCAAAGCGCTGCATGACCGGCTTTGAGCCCGGCCGGATGTCTAGGGAGTGCTCGGCGACATCCCCCGGTATGCCCCGCATGTCCGGGGGTCCCCACGCAAACGTCTTGGCATTCGGCGGAGGAAGTCGACGAGCACGGCTTCCTATTTCGGATCCAGTCCGAGCTGATGGTCGCCAGCTTCTCCTTCGGGTTCTTGGGATCGAGTGGGATCTTCTTGGTGCCCAGGAGGGCTCGAGCTCCCAGCAAGCCGGCGGCGCTTGGCCTCATGCTCGATCGTGATTTCGTCAAAGCTTCTCTTCGCGCGGCGATGAGTGCCTCGGCAATGGCGAGTGCCTCGGCATACTCCACGCTCTTCCACGTCGCACTCGTATGCATGATGGTGTGAGGGGCGATCGTGATGACACCCCTTCGGCCCGGCATCTTGAGCTTGAGGTAATGCGTGTAGTTCGGAACGACCATGAACTTGGCGTAACATGGCCGCCCTCGGAGTGCGTGGTAAGTACCGCGGACCCCAAGGATCTCAAATGTGAGAGTCTCTTGCCTGAAGTTCGAGGGGTCACCGGCAAACCGTAAGTCGATCCGCCCGAGGGGCTTTAGGCGCTGCCGGGGACGGCGCCATTGAATCTGCGGCCCTCGGGCGGATCTTGGACTTGTCTACCTCGAGGAGGTCGAGGGTTTCTTCGTAGATGAGGTTGAGGTCGCTCCCTCCGTCCATTAGGACTTTGGTGAGCCGAGTGTTGGCGATGATGGGATCCACCACCGGTGGATAAGCCCCGGGTTCGGGATGTCTTTGGGGGTGATCCGACCGTCGAAGGTGATGGCCTGTCCGACCACTTGCGCAGCCGGGGTTGCGGCTCGTGGCATAGACCTCCCGACGCTCCTTCTTGCGCCGTCGCACGGACATGTTCTTTGGTGCGCGTGCCGCCGAAGATCATGAAGCGATTATTCACCTTCGGGAACTCCTCGTTGCCCTTGGCGCCTCCCTCGGGAACCTCTTCTTCTTCACCCTCGGGGATGGCCTTGAGCTTGGCGAAATGTTGGCGTACCCTCTTGCACTCCCCGAGGGTATGCTTGGCCAGGGTAGCTATGGTTACGGCATGGCTTCTTGAGCATGTCATCGAAGGTTTCTTGTGGCGGGGGTCGGGGCCCCTTGCGATCGACCGCGGCCACCATGTCTTCATCGTCCGCAGGCGGGCGTGGCCTGCCCCTTGCGGCCCTTATCTTTCTTCTTTTTCTTCTTGCCCTCAGAGGTTGCGATCCCTCGGGCTCCTCTTCCTTGCGCTTTCCCTTGCGAGCCACGATTGAACACGAGCCCCGACGGCCTCCTCACCGTTAGCGAACTTGGTGGCGATGTCCATCGGCTTCGTTTGCCTCGGTGGGAGTCCGGCGCCCTAGCTTCTTCACGAGGTCTCGGCAAGTGGTGCCGCCAAGAAGGCCCCCGATGACGTCCCGAATCCGTCACATTAGGGGAGCTCGGTCCGCTGCTGGAGAAGCGGATGTAGTCGCCAGGATTCGTCGGATTTTTGTCGGCGGTTTCGGAGATCCCACGAGTTACCCCCGCATAGGTATGTGCCCCGGAAGTTACATGGAAGGTTCTCACCAAGTCCGCCCGAGTTTGATATGAGGTTGGGTGGAAGGTGTTCGGCCAAGCTCGCGGCGGACTCGGAGAGGTGCGAGGGCAAATTTCGATTATCACTTTGTCATCGTGTGCCCCCTCGCGAGGCGGCATGCCGGCCGATAGTCGTCGACCATACCTCGGGACGGGTCTCTCCGTGTACTTCGAGATGGCTCGGGGCCCAAACGCCGCGGGGAGTGGTGCCCTCCGATGTCACCCGTGAAGGCCCGAGGCCCGGGCGGATCGGGGAGTACCCTCGGTCCTCTCGACCCGCGGCGCGCCTCGTCCCGCTTGTCGCCCCCGAGGCGAGCCGCCTTAAGTGGGCGAGCCCATTGCCGTTCGATCTCGTCCCTCGAGGTCGAGGGCGCCTCGGTTGCGTCGCGGTGCGGGTCTACTATGCGTTCCCACACCGGGCGGTTGCATCGGTTGTCGTCGAGGCGTTCCCGGGCCCAGCCTTGCCGGGGCTCGGCTCGATCCGGTGGACGAGCTCCCCGACTTCGCCCGGATTCCTCGCCACCGTGACGTCACGGCCCGATCCCGGAAGCGGAACTCTCTCGCCAAGGTGTTGCACGCCGCCTTGTCAAGGAGTTGACGGAGGCCTTCCCGTATGCGCCTACCCTCGGTAGTGGAGGGCTCGGGCATTTCCGATACCAACATGGCGGCCGCCGCCACGCGTTGAGGTCGGCTGCGGTGAACGGGACCGCTATCTGCCGAGGGGATTGGAGGCACTCCGGCCCGGTCCGCGCGTCCGTCGCCATTGTGAGCTTGAGGTGCCCTCGGGGCCGCTTTCGCTGAGCCTTGCTCCCGCCGGATGTTTTGCTCCGGTCGCCGGAGTCGGGCGCGTATTCCGCCGGTCGTTCCTCGCAAATCTCGTGAGTTAGCGCGTTTTGCCCGGCAGTGCCGGCGCCGCCACGCCGATGGACCGGGCGAGGGCCGCGGCGTGCCGCCGAGCTCGCTGGCGGTACGTCCGCTGGCTGTCTTCGCCGAGACGCCCGGTGAATCGCCATCTCCCGGGCGGGACCTCGACATTGAAGCATTCCCGCGTGGGGTCATAGTACTGTTTTCATCTTCGGTGCGGGTGCGCCGTGCGAACGTCTGAGGAGGTTTCGATTCTCGGACGGTAGAGCGAGTCCCTCGGCTCGGGACCAAAGGCCCGATTGAACCCGGAGGGGGTGGCATGGTGAGGTCGTCCCGCATCCCGTGGAGGATGCGCTCCTCCGAGTGAATGTCCATGGGATAACGCTCCCGTGGAGCGACGGCGGGTGGTGGCTCGTGCTCTCTGGCGAAGGCTTCGGGCGAGGTTTCACGCCGCGAAGATTCACCGGGACTCCCTCCCGGATGTCGGAGCGGAGGCGTTCTTTCGACGATTAGGGTTCGGGGTACCCTACCACGAAGGGTGGCGGGTAAGGTATTTCCCGGGGCCTAGGGTTCCTCGGGAGCCCTTCGCGAAGTCGGCCGGGGATACGCCGGCGGATTCAGAATCCGTTGCTTGACGCCGCCTTGCGCTGATGGGTCCGCCTTGCCCGCCTTGCGCGGCCGTGATGATGGGCTTGCCGCGGTGGCGACTTTGCCCTCCCTTCTACACGTACGCCGAGGCGTAAGGATCATCTCGTAGTTGTGGCCGAAGCGCCACAAATGCCAGCGTTCCGGCAACAAGTGTTCGGCCGGGGCTTTCGTGCTCCCGGCGGCGAGGAGGTGGAACGAAGGCGGAAACGCCATGAGGGCTGATGGAGATGCAGTGCACACGGGCGCCTGCCGGCGCCAACCGTCGGCGTTCGCCCGGTGAGTGCCTCGGGTGCCGGGCAATAAAGAATTTATAAGCCGTGTGCCCCCCCCTCAATGGCGTAGCGCAAGATGGACACGGGGCCTTGCGGTTTTATCCCGGTTCGGGCCAACGGGGCCCTACGTCCAGCGGGGGTGTGTCTGCTTTCGTGTTACCTCGCGCTCAAAGGTGAGCTGCGGTAGGGGTTCTGGCGGCCGCGGGGGAGAGACGCGGGTCTCAAGCCCCACGATCGTGGTTATGGTGGTGGTGGTGTGCGGTTTCCTCCGTATGAACCGGAGTTGAGTCGAAAAATCGAATCCCCCCCCTAATGAGGCATTACTCTCCCCCTTTATAGGAGAAGGAGAGAGATAATGTTTATCTGGTGGACGCCTAGGTGGCTAATTCCCGAGGCTGCACCGGTTGCATGTCTTGCCGCCGATGGGTTGGGCTGGCTTGGATGTTGCTTGACGAAGACACGCGTCCCCGGATCCGATGGTGGACGTCTTAGTCCCCCTGGCGCTGCCCCGAGGGTCTGTGAGGCGTCCCTCACAATCCCGCATGGCGAGGGCCGGTCCCGCAGGTCGCTGGCTATGCGTGTCAAGTGCCCGCCCGTGCGGCCCAACGTGGCGTTTTGACGGTGCTGCGGGAAATGAGCGGTGTCATCCCGGTTTCGCGTGTCGGGTGGTGTAACACGCCACGTTCAGCTGCGTCCCATCGGTCGGATTGGGGGAGACGATTCGGCGCCTCGATTTGATCGGCGTGTCGATGGCACCGGCGCCTCGCTGCCGTGCTGTCGCATTGAATGCGGCGGTTTCCCTTCCTCCGGACGGAACCTCCCACGCCCGGGTCGGCGACCCTAGGCCGGGCTAGTTGGGCTGCCTCACCCCGAGGATGAGAGCTGGTCTCCCTCGGGCGGGCGGAGTTTTGCGCCCTAGGGTGGTGAGCTGGGCCACCCTCGGACGGCGGAGATTTCTCCCGGGGCGGTGAGCTAGGCCAGGCCTCGGGCCGAAACGGAGATGCGTGGTCGAGTCCGAGCCATGGTTTAGGCTGGCCGCGGCGTGGAACGTCATGGTTCGTTGTTTTGTAGAGGTCCTTGACCTTGTCCTTCGTGGCGTAATAAGCTCTTTACGTCGTGATGACTCCATTTGGGCCGCTTTGTGGGCCGTCCCGTAGGCGATTTTCGTCGTCATGTGAGCGTCGTGGCCAATGGCACGGTCCATCGTCCGTCGGGCCGTCCCTCCGTGGCGGGATGATAGCGGGCTAGGTTTTTCTTGGGCCTTGGCGGCGGCCGGCGGATTCCCATAGTTTGGAGAATGTCTCCGGGGCCCAATATTTAGGTCCCCGACACTCCCCGACCGATTCGGTCAAAAAAAAAAAAAAGTTGAAAATAAGGCAAGCTGACTGAGGCAGCTGAGGCAACAGTTTTTTTTTTGACAAAAAAACAAGCAGTCTAACAGACTGCAATTGTACATGTGAAAGTGTCACTTCTACAAGGAGCATACATGGGAGAGTACAGTATTAGAAGAAGCATCCATGGCCTGCCTAGCTAAAGAATCTGCAGTAGAATTTGTTGTTCTTCTAATCTTGAAAAGTGATGCTTGTTGCCTACTGATTCCTACGCGATTCTTATACCAAATCAAAGTTCAAAGAGTTTTGTTGGCCTTGAGAGTTACCAGCGCCACCAATCTCAAAAGCAGCCAACTCTCCGCCGTAGAGCAGACGTCGAGACGGCGGCCGATCTGGCGAAATATTTCAGTCGCCCCCTCCGTCAACCTCCAGATCTGGCCACTCCCACACGCCCAGTCTCCTAAACCCTACACATCTCCTCTCTCGGCCACGGCAACTGCCATCGCCATGGCCAGGAGGCGCCCGGCACCGGCGGCCCTCCTCCTCCTGCTAGCCGCAACTTTTGCCCCCATCTCCTCCGCCGTTCGCCCAGTCTCCGACGCGCACAGATCCGCTGCTGCGGAGCTCTTCGCCCCCTCCGCTGATGGATCCTTCGGCGAGTAAGTGCACTACCAACTCTCGAGCGCCTTACGTCTTCCCGATCTCGGCCACCCCGCTCCGCGGACACAGTGGCCATCCCAGCTGGGCGCAGATCGATCTGCCTGATCAAAATTCATGCTTACCTGGTGGTTTTGATCTGCGTGCACTGTGCAGTTTGGAGAGTACGTATGAGGCGGTGAGGACTTTCCAGATACTCGGGTTGGAGAACTATAAGAGTCTGTCTGGGAAGGTGTGCAAGTTCGCCGCGGAGAGCCTGGCTTCCCCCGGTTCCACCGCGAAAGATCTGTTCCACGCAGTCCGGATCAGCGGCGCGCTCGGATGCGGTGTTGATGCCAGCGTGTACGATGTGGGTGTTGGCTTTAGAGATCTCGATGTTGCTACCTGTATTGTGACGTTTGATGGGGTTTTGAGTACTGTTTATTTTGGCAGGGTGTTGTGGCGAGGCTCAAGGCAGTGATTAAGGATACCAATTCCCTGTTAGAATTCTACTATTCTGTGGGAGGTTTGCGTAGCATCAAGGTCACTCCCTCTAATGCACCTGACATTGACACTTTCTCTGTTACTCATGGCTAGTCCTATGTACTTAATTGTACTGTATGTGGCAATTTTTCCCTGCAGGAACAAGGCCACAATGTTGTTCTGCCTGATGCAGAAAGTACATTTCATGCCATTAAGGTGATCACAGTTTAATATGACAGTGGTTTTTCTCCATATCTAGTTTTTGCAATGTGTATTTTCCTCTTCAATTCAATATCATCTATGTTTATATTTATCATTGTTACTGTAGGCACTTAGCCAAAGTGATGGGAGATGGCGATATGACACCAACAGTGCTGAATCTAGCACATTTGCTGCTGGCAAGTGTTCTTGGTGACCTTCTCTGTTGGAATTTGGAATAAAATAGACTACTACATGTAGATAGGGAATATGAAACAACAAAAAAGCCTAGTTGCAAGCAAGTGAGGGTAGGCTAGAGATGCAACCCAACATGAGCCACCAGCAAATAAGGATGCCACTGATGTTTATTAATAATGTATACAGGTATCGCGCACTAGAAGCACTGGCGGGCATTGTTTCACTGGCAGATGCAGAGATTGATCCGTCCATGGTGTGTATGCACTCTTTGCTGGTTAATAATTTAGAGCTTCGAAATCGTGTAGTTGACACCCCATTTATCCCAAAGACCTACCCCCTACCCCCAATATATGATATATGATGATCTGACATGTTTTATGACCCTATTTAAAAAAGGCACATCCTTCCATTTTTGTGTGCAAATGTGATTTTGCACTTTTGATGACCCTACGATATTTAGGTGCATGGTTGTGTTGGATGCTCAGTTTTCCTTTGTGGGTGAAGGATCCTGATAGGATATATATGCTTTGCATTGTCTTCTGCCACCGTGTGTGAGTTTTGTTGATTGATGATTCTTGTTTTTAATTCCATCAGATGGCAGTGGTTAAAAAGACATCATGAAGCTTTTTGACACCATCAAGAGCTATGGTAAGTTTTTTTTAAAGGTTGGCACACTTATAAGGAACACAGGATCCCCCCCTCTCTCTCTCTCTCTCTCCTCCTCACCCACTTAATTGTGGATTTTTTTTTTTTCCACCTTCTCTTTATGAGCGGGGTGGGAGTGGGGAGGCGGACTAGTGAAGACAGCTGAATGTTATATGGTTACTTGGTGTACTAGTTTCTAATGCTATCTGTACTCAGATGATGGGACCTTCTACTTTGATGAAAAGCATGTTGATGCTACTGAATACAAGGGTCCTATAATGACTTCTGCTTCAGTGGTACGGGGTGTCACCTCTTTTGCAGCTGTTGTTTCTGGAAAATTGAATGTGAGTATTTTTTTTTAAAAAAAAATTCTGGCACTTATTACTTGTTCGCTAAATTTATGTGTAAGCACCTTTCTTATGCAACTATACTCAAATGTACAGATCCCTGGTGAGAAAATACTTGGCCTGGCAAAGTTCTTCCTTGGTATTGGGCTCCCAGGTAGCGCAAAGGATTGCTTTAATCAGATTGAGTCTTTGTCGTTCCTGGAGGACAATAGGCAAGTCTTCTTTATTGTTCTTGAGGAATATGCATATCTGTTCTGCTTTTATTTGATTGGATTGATAATTGCCTGTTGCATATTGGTGAATCAACATATCATTTGTTTGGTCCTGCTGTAACCTTTTTTTTCCTTATCTATATCTATTTTCTGCATTTTGCAGGGTCTTCGTTCCTTTGATACTGTCACTTCCCTCCAAAGTATTTTCATTGACTTCGAAAGATCAGCTTAAGGTAATTATTACATGCCTATCTTGTATTCTGTAGCTAAAGGAATAACATCCGGTGTGTAATGACACACTGGGCCTTGGACCATAATCCCTGATGTCAGATGTTAATTTCTGATTACTACACTTCTCGGGTATTGTCGAGCAATTTGCCCAATGCTAGAATTAGTATGCAGTGGGTAAAAAACTAGAAATGTGCAGTATCTTGTTGCAGTGTCACTACTCATTGCTTTTGAGTTTCTTGTGTTTAACAAAGTGTTAGTTAGCCGCAATTTTGTTGTCCTCATTACATGATCTTTTCAGGTTGAAGTTACAACAGTTTTTGGATCTGCTTCACCTTCACTCAAAGTGAATCTTGTGCAAGTGCTGGGATCTGACTCTAAAGTCATCATCACAAATGAGAACAAGGTATATAGCTGAATCAGTGGCTTCCTCCATGAACTTCCTTGTCATAGTTATTGCTTTTGTGTGTTGCAGCTTCAATTCCCTAAGTTATTCTCTTTTTTTGTCTCAGGAACTTCAATACGACCTTGACAACAATGTTCATTACTTGGACATTGCTCCATTGAAAATAGATGTTGGGAAATACTTTCGATGGTTTTTGAGGTATACTAGCACTTCACATCTTATTTATATGCTAGTCGTTGGCATTCTTTATTCTTTACAACGGTGGTTACCTCTTGTACTCCAGATTTAAACTTCAGGAACCAGAGCATGAGACTGTTTATGTTACTGGAGGGAAAAACATTGAAAGTGTAACTGTCACAGGGCTGATCAAAGTTGACAAGGCAGAAATAGGAATTTCTGACAATGATGCTGGGACCATGGAGTCTGTCCAAAAGTGAGGATTATAAGCTATTTGAGTTCATGCTATTTCATTTAAAATGAAGTTAGCTAAACATTTGAAGCAACACATTTCATTTTTTTAATGAATCAGTAATTTCTTCAATATTCTAATGGTTATCCTTATGTTTCGATGGCTGATCTTATCTATTTTAGTCATAAGAACGATTTGTATGTATAATATATTCTGCACTTTAATTCTCTGTACAAGAGCTTAGTGTTTATCCTTTTCTTGATTTCAGGTTAGATCTTCTGAAAGATACAAAAGTGTCTCTTTCTGCAAACCACCTGCAGAAGCTGCGTTTATCTTTTTCAACTAACCACACCGCTTGGGCACACATTTAAACCTCACCAGGTTGAGACTCGCTTTGATATTCTGATACCATGATTGGGATTTTTTTTCCTTACATCATTTAGCAAATGTGTTCAGGTGTTCTTGAAGTTGAAGCATGAGAGTAAGGTTGAACACTTATTTGTGGTACCTGGCTCTGCAAGGCAGTTCAAAATTGTTCTTGTGAGTATCTCCACACTGGAATTTGCTTGGATGCTCTTAATTTATTGTGGCAATGTGCCCCATAGTTTAGATCAGACACTTAATTATCTCAAACGTTGCACATATATACCAACTCAGTTTTTCAACGGTGATGTATAGACAATGAAGTCTGTTTTCAAGGTTTTTACTCTATAGTCATGCGTATGGGAAGCAGCACTAGGGGTATGTACTACGTAGGTGGCAACTGACAAATTAAGGTTTAAAACATCATCTAGTTGCAATTTGTAACGATAGATTTTGTTCAATATGGTATATTGATGTAGTGGTATGCCCATAATTTTGCTTGCTGTAATCCATCTTCCAAGTCCTTGAAACTTTCTGAAGGGTTTAAAGGCATTGATTGACATGGTTCCTTATATGCTATGTTTACTTGTAGGACTTCCTAGGTTTGGTGGAGAAATTTTACTACCTTTCTGGAAGATATGACCTTGAGCTTGCCGTTGGTGATGCTGCAATGGTAATAAACCATATAATTAATTGTCCTACTACTGTATAATGGTCCCCATTTGTTTGCTTTGCTGATTTTCTTTGTGTTCAGGAAAATTCATTTCTACGACCTCTTGGCCATTTAGAGTTGGACCTACCAGATGCTCCAGAAAAAGCCCCACGTCCTCCTGCACAAGCTGTTGACCCATTCTCAAAATTTGGGCCAAAGGCAGAGATATCACATATATTCCGCGCACCAGAGAAGAGACCACCCAAGGAACTCTCGCTTGCATTCACGGGTCTCACGCTTCTGCCTTTTATCGGATTCTTAATAGGGGTGAGTAAAATAGTCATGCTAGTCATGTATATTTCTTACATTTGCTTTGAATCGAAGTTCCTGCCTGCTCTAGTGCAACTGATCGAGGGCCTTCTCTTGCAGCTCGTGCGTCTTGGAGTGAACTTGAAGAACTTCCCTTCCTTGCCAGGACCGGCTGCATTTGCCTCGCTTTTCCATGCTGGAATAGGAGCAGTCCTGCTGCTCTACGTTCTCTTCTGGCTCAAGGTTTGCCTTGTTCCTTGTGATAAATGTTCCTTGTGAAAACTGTTGCTGATGTTCACTTCCATTTTGGCACAGCTGGACCTTTTCACAACTCTGAAGTACCTTGGCTTCCTCAGCATCTTCCTTTTGTTTGTGGGCCATAGGACCCTATCCTACCTTTCCTCGGTGGCAACAAAACAGAAGACGGCATGAGTGGACATTGCAAACAGAGTTTTCCCGATCATCAATTTTGAGGTGGCCATTGCAGGCCCTTGGGTGTCTTTTTTGCTTGGTACTCTGACCGCACCCTAGATTTTCTTGAGCTACATGCATTTTGAGGCTAGGGAGGACTCGGTTTATTTCAGTTGGCTTTGAAGAATACTGATACTAGGAAAAGTGGTAGGACCTCACCTTCGTGTATTATGTTGATGCACTGACAATTTCTGAATAGAATGGGTGTTTAATCATAGAAATAATAATATGATCACTCGCGTCGCCCTAAAAGATATAGCATCCTTGAACCTGCTGAAATGTTACAGTAGCAGGACCACAGGAATCAGGTTTCTATTTTTACAGTGTTGCCCAGAATGAGGCCCAAATCCAATCTAAATAGCTGCCCTAGACCTGGTTGTGTGCACGTTCTCTTGTCTCTACCTTTCTCTTATTCTTCTTGTTCTTTTTAGCTAGGATTGCCTGTTAATGCGTGACTGGAATAGATTTATTTTCTGCTCTTGATGATCTTTTTTTTTTTTTAGCTTACCTCTAGCCTAGCTGTCTTTCACATTTATCAAAACTTACGATGGACACTGCACGCGAGCGCCGCCGCGGGCAAGCGCTGCCTCTGTCTCGCGAGCAATTCGTTGGCGATTCGGTATACTGGCTTTTGATCGAGATGGCGCCTCGGGCTCGGGCGTGCGGAAGTTGCAGCAGCGCTTCCACGCTAGTGGTGCCGGCGTCCTTGGGAGGGCTCGGCTCCGGACGTTCTACACGTCTATGTATGCACACCTATCTGACAATGGGTCCACGTACGTGAGATGTGTACAAAATGGCACGAATAGAGAACAGATAAAATTGAATTGTAATGGCAGTCAGTCAAAATCGGTGAATTGTAATGGTATATCTTCAAACTTACAATAGTGTAAATCCAAAAAATACCCAAACTTAGATCCATCGTGCATTCGTGCTACGGGAAGCAGTCCTTGCTTAGATTAAAATTGACAGATTGTTACATTAAATTTCCGACATCTCTCAATTCGCCGTGCGCACGGGGGTAATTGCTTACCGAAGCAACGACTATTTGGAGAACAGCCTTTCACGTTTCACGACAAGGACCAAGGAGACGGATTTTATTGTCGTAGAATACTGAAAACGGGCTAAGAAACTAACACGATTCTACGTAATTCTTTTTGACAAGAAATTCAGGAAATGAGGTAAGCACTGCTCGTAACAAAACTGGATCATTTTCTCCGTGTGTAAAATAAGTTTCAGAGTTCGCGCTGTAACAAGATAAAAATCCTATACACCTGTAGTTACATGCTTGCTGGATCTGACGGGATGCGGCTATCTTACAAACTACTGGGTTCTTCCAAGTCTGCTCTCCATACTGCCGACCTCAATACTTACTGTGCTCGTCCTCGTGGGGAAACCAATTTGGTTTAGTATGATTAGTCGTAAATCGTTTCTGGTTCATTCATGGTAAAAACAGTGCCAGCTTTATTCTAGCTCCTGGGTCCAGGTCAGTCCTTGCAAAGAATACAGCAATGACAGACGACTCTCACTTCTGCCATTCCACTGAAAAAAAAGGCGTGGAGCAAACCACATTCTGTGATTTCAGGGCTACTTGAGATCGTCATTTTGTCGCCTGGCTAATCTTGAATATAAACCACCCTTCTCAATAAGATCAATGTGTTTACCATCCTGCAAAACCATACAAATAAGCTTGGACGTAAGAAACCAAATGATGGTGAACGTGTATAAGATATTGTATAAGTTGGTGCCAACAATCATGAGATCATGTATCTCTAAACGATCACAACAGCACTAGAGTTTGCGCAATGAATTAATGAGGCAGCAACAGTTGAAAACATACCTCCACAATATTACCATTTTCCATCACAATAATTCTGTCAGCTGTTTGAATTGTGGATAGCCTAAATAAACAAGAAAAAAAACCCCCCAAATTAACAGGCATGTTCAAAAATCAAGATAGCAAACACCTGTGTGCCTAATATACATTACCTGTGTGCTATGATTACCACAGTTCTTTTAGCCTTCGAATCTCGACTAACTTTTTGTGATGACGCTCTAGTTTGACAGAAAAAGAAGATGTCAATGGATTTTTCCTAGGAACATTTGGATTGCATATACACCATTTGAACTCATAGGATATTCAAATTCTTCATTAATGATTTACCTTAACATAATGTTCACTCTCAGCATCGAGTGCACTAGTGGCTTCATCAAGCAGTAAGATAGATGGGTCCCTCAGAAGGGCCCTGGCAATAGCAACACGTTGTTTCTGACCTCCGCTGAGAAGAGCATCATCAACAATGGTGTTATAACCATCAGGCAAAGCCATTATGAAATCATGAGCATAGGCCTGCTTTGCAGCCCAGACTACTTCTTCAGGACTGACTTCTCTTGGGCAACCATATTTAATATTAGAGCTAATATCCATTCGGAATAGGCGTGGTTCCTGCATATACCAAAACATGGTTGTTCAGTAGAACATAAGTCTCATGCCGCACTTAATGTATGTGGAGTTGATTAATCCTCAACCTGTCCGACGAAACCAATTCTTTCCCTGAACCATCTGATATCAAGCTCAGTGAGTGGGACACCATCAATTAGTATCTGCATCAGCATATGTGAGATATGCAATCAAAGGATGACTCTGGAAGTATGAAAAGCTGAGACCACAGTTAGGAACAACTTACTTGCCCATTTGTAGGTTCGTATAGTCTAAGTAGTAAATTGATTATAGTACTCTTGCCACTTCCACTAAGACCAACCTACCAAGTTCCATCCATAAAGGTAGTAAGTAAGACATCCAATCCAATATAAGTCTGAGAATTAACTGCCAATGAAAATCAAGACCCCTATGTCTTACAATTGCAACTACTTCATTTGGATTCAGTGTTAGATTCAATCTTCCCAAAACTGGTACCTGTTAGAAATAATAATAAAAAAAAGGTAAATGAAGGGCCACATAAACCCTTGCCAGCATTTATAATTACAAAATATCCATACTTCAGAGTCCATCCTTACATTTTTTTTTTCTGGGATATTAAATGTTAAGATCAGAAGTACCAATTCATTAACAGTACTCGTAAACATAACAGTATAAAAAACTCTGGCATAAGCATACCGTAGGTCTTGATGGATATGAAAATGATACGTCAGCATACTGAATTTTCCCTTTCAACTTCTCTAACTTGAGGCCTACAATGATGAAAAGCTTTATATTACTGAATTGCTATGCCTCCAAAGAATTAGTCTTACAGTCATGCACGCATTTTCTTGCCTTCAGAGCTAAGCTGCTTGCTAGGAAGGAGATCCATCAAACGGAAAACTTTTTCACTTGCTCCGACAGACTGCATCAGAGAGGACCAGTTGTCTCCAATCCACCATGTGGACAAAATTAGCCATTCAGCATAGAGTGTGAATTTTGTCAACTGCTCAGCAGTTAACTTCCCAGACATGATTGCTAGACCTCCAATCACCACACCAATGACCTACGCGAAGCTTATTTGCAAGAGTACTTCATCAGTAGTGTAAAGACTTTACCATCACCAGATAATGTTACAAATTACTCTGATGGTTAATTATTAAAAAAAAAATAGCAGAGGAGATACCTGAGTAGCATGGTATAGATAGTTCAAGCTCAGGCTCCATCCTCCATAAGCCACTGTCTGCCGAAAGCTTACATCATACAGCTTATCAAGCCACTTTGCATACCTATAGAAGACTTAAAGGTATTATGACACTTTACACCTACAAAGTGTTTACTGCAATGGACTTAAGAGACAAAAAAGGAGGGAAGCATAGAAATTGCCTTTTAAACTCCTGCTTTTCTGTTCCATACACTCGCACTGTCCTAACCAAAGTTATCACCTCTTGAGCAACCTGATTTACATCCATGTAAAGTATTAAGTCGTAGGAAGGAAACAAAATTGACTTTAACAAATAGTTTATTTGTCTGATTACAAAATCATACATTATTGGCACTTGCGGTGAACTCCTGTGCAAATTTAGCTGCCCTCTTCTGAAACCTACCAATCAAGTAGTAATATGAAGGGTTGATTTCTCTCACATACACAAAAATGCAAGCATACAAATACATTTCTATCATAAGCCTTTTTAAAAAGTGCACAGCACTAGCAATCAAATGGCATAAAATGGCACTAGAGTTTATGAACAGACAGCTGGAAGAGACAATGGAGTAATCTTTTACCGTCCATGAACTAGCATAATTGTTGATAGAGTTGCACAAACAAACATTGTACACAGTCCGAGAGGCCAAGATAAGACTAGCAGATAAATTAATGCACCTGCACCCTGAGACAAATTAATGAAATAGCACATGAGATTTTCAAACACTGAATGATGTTCAATTGAAGAATTCCAAAAGAAATTTTCACCTGAAGTAAATTAGCGTGAAATCAGGTTAAGGTCATTGCCTATAACACGAGACACTTGTTGACAGTCCGAACCAAGTCTACTTGTCAAATCTCCGACTGTTTCTTCATCAAAAAAGGAAATGTCCTAGAACAACGTAACTACAGTAAAAATCCTAGTGGTAGGGTTGAGCCAAAAATGCATAACAACTTTTCTTTCAGCTTCCATATTTCTGCATTCTTTCTTACCTGTGAAAGAATGGAATCAAATAGCTCCTCTCTCATCCGTTTAACCTAAGAAAAATTCAGATGATGAGTGTTAGAGACAGACCATATGGAAGAAGTATGGAACAGACAAACTTGTTAGGACATGAGGAATCTGACATGGTTTTACCAATATCATGTTTGCAACACCAAAACAGCAGCTTCGAACACCACTGCAAGTTAGGGATACCACTACATAAGCAACCTCATTTGTTTCACAAAACCATGTAGAATGCAATAATCAATTTTAATAATTCTGTACAGAGTGTCATGAAAAGTTCCTTGTTTCCATTTGCGTGAATTTGTATATGTGCATTTTTCATAATGGTCTGTAGCAACTAGCAAGCATGATTTTCTCTATTATCCTGCTTTCTATATTAGTCGCTATATTGCACCTACATCTGAACTTCATGCTCATAACAAACCCAAAATGTTTCAGTGTATACTTGCAAATTTTACTGATCACAGAGAGCTTTCAAAACCCTACATTACAAACTACAGTCTGCAGAAAAAGAACATTTTACTGATATAAACAGTAGAGCCTATGACTAGCTGCTTGAAGTGAATGTGAGCAATCGGGCGAGTCTAGCAAAATGAGTGTCGTTTTATACCATGGGCAGTATGAGCACAATCTGAGCAAAATATAACTAACCTGAACACCCCAGAAACAAGACACAGGACAACCAGAAGCTTGGCATTTCGGTAGAACACCGCACCTCCATTCTGCGCAGAGAAAATGGACGCCGCAAGGAGATGCGGTATGGCGATCTCCGCAAGCTGCAATGGCAACCAAAGCACATCACTACGCTCAGAACAAACACTGTGATAAAGTAGATAAATCACTAGTCAATCACCATAACACACTGGGCAAAGAAGCGTTACCGCAGCGCCAACAAGGGACGCAAAGCCGGCGTAGATGACCCATCTGTCACCGGCCACGAGGGACCACATCCGCCTGAGAGCGGAAACGGCAGTGGTCCCGCTCCCCTCGGCGCGACCGGCCCCATCCCCAGCCTCGTCGCCATCCTCGAGGCGCCACCAGCTGCCCCCTGGCAGCACGTTGCGCAGGCGCTCGATGAACTCGCCCACGACGACGCGGCGCCGGCCGAGGCCGCCGAACTCGCCGCCGATCGCCGCGGCCGCGCGGATCCTCGTCGGCCGCAGCGCCCGCAGCCGCCGCTGCTGCCCTGGGGCCCGGAACGGCGTCCGCCTCGCGGTCAGGGACAGCGACAGCGAGGGAGACCAAGGGGCACCTGTGAGGAGCAGCATCGCAGCCGGAGGCGGCATTTCGCCGTGTCGACACCGAACCCCCCACCTAGGCGCGCGAGCCTCGATCTGGGGAAACTCCGGCTCGCGGCCGAACGACTTGAAATAGCGAGACGAGGCCAAGGGCGACGCCAACGGTTGCGTACTCGCCGGAGCTGGGCTGGTTGGGTTGCCGTGCGCGGCACTGGCACCGCGAGTGCGCGACGACGCCTCTCCTCCTCCTCGTCCGGCTCCTCGGTGTGTTTTTTTCTTCCTCGCTGTCTTTTTCAGATTTCTGTCTGGAATCGAAAATGAAAAAGAAAAAGAAAAAAAAAAAAAGAAATGTGCGCCGTTGTTTTCCATTCCACGCTCGTGTTTGCATTGCGAAAGTGCTCGGTTCGGTGGTGGTGGGATTTTTGGGTTTTGGAAATTGTATGGCTGTGATTGAGTTGCGAGGTTTTAGGATTGGCTTTGGTTTACGCGGCGAGGGAAGGGAACGAACGGGCTTCTTCTCTGTGGTCGTCGTTCGTGGTTGTCTCTAGCCTGGTTGGTGACTCGGTGCCGTGGTGGACTGCCTGTTTTATTTCATTTCTTTCTTTTTGAAAAAGGTTCATTTACTATTTATACTTCATGAATTGGTTATAGTCTTCGTTTTTTCCCCACCAAACTCTAGAACAAGATATATACTCTCTGGACTTTTAGAAGTATTCAAGTTACCTTTCAGCTATAGTTTAGAGTGGTTTTGAAGACACTTTTGTCTTTTTGTAAAAAGTTCTTAAATATTTGATAAGGTTTCTATACCACATCAATTGTGCTATATAAGCTTCTCAAAATTTTAAGAAAAAAAAAAAAATTATACGGATAGATTAGGTGTGACAAATTTTTTTTTAAAAATAGAGCTTGTATAAAAAAATATAGCTAGAAGCTTTCAATCATTAGATTTAGTCTTGAAAAAAAAAAGCTCAAAAATCTTACAACCATTCTAATGGATGTCTAAACGTGCTTTAAAATTTTTAACAACAAATGATGAATGCATTCATGCTATATATTTGTACTTTTAACCTCTATTAGATATATCTGCAGGTAGAGTCTTCATCTTCTCTTTAATGCTTTCAAGAACCTTACGTCCTTTCTCAGGAACTCCAATCGAAGGTGCATAGAACAACCATTTTTGTTGAAGCAGATCATGTCTTTCTGTTCTGAATCTTCACAAATCTCACCCCATCCATAGAATCATCACCCTCTAATTTTTCATCAGAGTTTCTGATCCAATACTGATTGAAGCTGCGTGGCGGGCAGGATTTCCCTTGGGTGCCTGGTGCACATGTGTGACAAGCAAAATAGTGTCAACAACCTTAGCTTCTTACCATCACAAAGGGGACAAAGCCTGACCTCCAGGACTTGAGTTTCTTGACAAAGCTCCGCGCATCAGACATGGTGAGCACATATGACTGATCAACTTGCAGTATTCATCCTGCAGCACATCGAACCTGACCTGTAGGAAGCTGTCATGCTGCCACGCACTGTCATGGATTCTCACTAATCACTGGCCAACATAAGAATCTTGTTGATCAGCTCATGGAACTCAATGGACAGCGGAACTATCCTGGTGCCGCGGTGGTCCCTGCTCATGGACCCAGGCAGGATGCAGTCTTGCTGTGGGCCATCAGGCTCCTTCAAACAAGTTACCATCCGTCTTCAAATATTTGCCTTAACAAACTAAGTATAATACCCGTCTTAACGCTTACGACTTTATCTTTGCAGGGATGATTATAAAAACAACCATTTTTTTTTTTTTTTTTTTTGCATTGTATAACATTTACACAATTCTATTTGAGCCTATATGTTTCGGGAACACTTTTGCATATAAGAAGACATTGTAAAGTTATTTCTCGTACTAACCATAAGTTACATTGTACATAACTTCTTAATCATGTATTGGTGATCTTCAGGGATATTGTGGTTGTTCTCCATTGATAAAAGATCAGTTTCTATGAATACTCAAATGACAATTAGCTCATAAAATTCAGATCTGCAACCATACATTTGAAAAGGAAAACCAACCATAGATGTTACCCAAGCTTGTCATTTTCTTTTGAATTCACCTTGCCAGCTCAATTGCCATCTCCCAAATAAGAACAATACAATCCGAAGAAGTACAAGCAAAATTGCAATTGTATCAGACACCATACTTCCAGCAAGACAGTTGATCCCTTTCTTATGCATCCCTGGGAGCTGCAACCCTATGAGAGCACTGCAAAGGAGTAAACAGTAAATGGAACAATTAAGCATCAACACAAACCATTGGAGTCCACTTTTAAATTGCTTAGACAAATATTTCCCAGTGGAAGGTTGTTGCGATCAATTACAACAGATCAATGAGTGCTGCCCACGTACGTATACAGTTTAAGGCGAATACATAATAAAGTTACCTCTCCTTTTGCCAGAACCAATCTTCCTAAGCTATGATAGTACCATCAGCACTTCCTTTGAGTAGATAGTGTGTCTCCCTACCACGAACTGCAAACCATGAAGAAAAACAGTCAACGAAGTGCAACAATAGGCTTCACAAAAGATAATAGAAAACAGCTTTTAGCATCAGACATATCTAATCTAATATTGTATATCTACAACCCATCAGTTACCAACTAAAACAATTCAAGGAATGAATGAAATAACAACAATCTATGGTCAGCTCCAGACGATCATTGCTGCTACTTGGTATTTTGCTATTTTTATTAGTGAACAATCTGTGCATAAGTCTCACAAATTCAGTTCATGTTGCTCATATTATTAATGCATTTAAGTACTTGATTAGCAGACATTCTAGCAATGATGCATCATCTCCTTCACTACTGTATTGCTTTGGTATTGTCTGCTATGCAGAGTGATTCATACCAGGCCATTGTGTTCTGGTTTCATTCAGATCAATAGCAAGAGTGCCATGTGGGCCCATTTTCCCAATCTATAGCTACGCAGGCTGCCAATATGATATCAGCATCTTGATCTAGAAGATTACCATTTAGCAGTTAAAGACCTCACGAGCTACATTCAGGAGTGCAAGCCAAGGGACCAATTAACCTGGTGAAGTACACCATTCAGACAAAGAAATTGCATAGCAATTAAATTGTAGAAATATCATAACATATACATACCACTTTGGTAAGAGAAGAAAGACTTGACATCCAAAACACTATAAGGTTTGAAGAGATAACACTGAAAAAACAAAAGACTGCTGCAGCCATCTAATTTGTGAACTGATAGATCTATAATCCCATCAAATCCAGCACGTTGTTCCTTGTTAAGACTCCCTCTTATATCCAAATGTTCTCCAATCTCCCTCGTTATGTCATTAGAAAATTCACCTGTTTGACAATATAATTAAATATGAGTATACTTTTTAGTTGTACGATCAGTAGACAATGTTGTGACAATTTGTTACATGTATCATTCAGCTCTGGAAGATTGTGGTTTTTATATCTTTCCCCATGGCGTGGAGCAAATCCCTAATCTCTCTAATCAGTAATCACCATTTTTTCTACTGATTTTGAGTTACATTGGTTTCTGCTGTAATCTTCAGACATTGATTCTTTATGCTTCTCTCACAGTGCACGAATTTTGGTGGCCTCACAATGAACCAGAATAGTAGTAAATAACCTTCTGAGAGGTGAGAGCATATTGCAGCTTAAAGTTAGAACCACACCTTGATTAGCATGAATCTGATAAAAGCACCTTATGTCACGATCGTCTTCCACCCATTGTTTTTAAAAAGTCGATGCACCAAGTAGGGAGACAAATTAAACTGGTTCAAGTAAAACAGGAAAAAGATCAGGAATTATTTACAATAAAACTAGGAGTGGCAAAATAAATCAATTTATTAATTTACAATCGAAGTTACCTAGACAATACATATAATTAATGATCACAACTATGTGAATATAAAAGCCAATAATGGCAAATTATATTCAGATAAAAAGCACAGCAGTTTTTCCAAGCATCCTCCACTAGCTAGAAAAGGGATGGCTGAATCCGGATAGGAGATGGCCAATTTAACCAAGGATAAGTAGTTGGGACGTCAACAAGCTTTGACATACGTTGCTCCGCCATACTCCAAATACCAATTTCTCGGCGGTTAAGCTTATAGAAACTCACAAACTCTGCGGAGTCGTCAGTAATGTAAGCACAGTTCGGCTTTAACCCAGGGAAATCCTCTACCGGTAGACACATAGAGCCATTGAAGCCAAGAAACAATGCAAACTCTGGCAGGCTCTTGATCAGCTCTGCCCTCTGTTGATGCAGGTCAACCTTGTACAGCTGCATCTCAAAGGTGTTGAGCTCCACACACGGGTCCATACCCCTTTCGCCGTCGTCCACGTAGTCTGGTGGAAAGTGCACTGGTGTCGACGAGTTGACATAGTCCCTGGTCCTCCAAACTTGCAGGATGTCACCAACCGGCGTCTCAACAATGTATTTTGTCTGGTTGAATGGCTTCGGCAAGGAGTTGAGGACCTTTCGTTCCACCGGCGAAGGCCCGTTAATGTCCAAGCTGTACATGGAGCCATCTAACCGGAGCACGTAAAACAAGCCATCGGCGACACAGTACATGGCGTCATGGTAACCGAAAAATAATAATGGGAGTGGGTCATCGTCGTCTTTCGGTCCGCCGACCCAAGTCCACCTGTCGTCGCCGAGCCTGGCGACGGAGATCTCGCCATTAGGCATGTGCAGGAGCAGCACAACACAGGCACGCCCGACGGACGGGCTGGCCGAGAGCACGACGCGATAGTACATGAACTCGTGCGCCCGGTCTACCTCCAGGATGGTCGGCTTCGTGTCCACCTCGAACAGGCTCTTGCTGTAATCGTATTTACGAAATTTCTCATAGACGAGGTAAGTCGGGTCGCCATCCTCGTCTGTGCCGCGCTCGACGTGGTGGAGCGCGGTGATGGGCGGGAGCGCGACCTGGGCGCCGGTGACGGGGTTGAGGAGGTGCAGGTCGGAGGCCTCGTCGGCGGTGACAAGCCACCCATGGCCCGAGCCTAGCAGGGGCCGGCGGGGGAGCGGTGGCAGCGGGAAGGGGATCCGCAGCGTGGCGCCGGTGGACGGACAATGGACCGCGGCGGCGGCGCGGGGGCTGAGGGCGTCGGAAGCGTAGAGCAGGCAGGGAGGCTGCCTCGGCGACGGGATGCGGTGCCGGCGGAACGCGACGTACGCCGCGTTCCAGGAGGTGCAAACAGCGCCGCAGCGGATGGCGTCGGCGATGTGCACTGCTCGCAGGACGCTGACCAGCAGGTCCTCCGGCAAGCGGGACCAGTCACGTCCCTCGCCGGCGATAGGTCCCGATCCGGAGCCGGATCCGTTGGTAGTCGCCTGTTCCATATCGACGCACCCGGCTGCGGAGGCGGAGGCGGAGGCGGCGCGGGTGGGCTGGGGAGATTGGAACTTTAAAACCCTAGCTTGAGTCTCGCCATCCGCCCCTAATTCTTGAATTCCACTTGCTTCGACCAAACAGCCCCTAATTCTTCATGAATTCCACTTGCTCTATACTGCGTCGTCGTGGTACTCAGGTACTGGTACGTGAACCTCGTGTCGTTGCTGGCCAGACGACAAGGGCCGTATCAACATTGCGCCGACCACCCCTCTAAATTCGGCCTTTTGACTGTTTCGGCCCAACTCGTTCACGCCCGTATGTTTCTCCCGTGCGTCGGCGACCCTTTTCTCCCCTTGTCTGTGGTCTCGATTTCCTTCGATTTTCAATCGTTTCTACTCGTTCTTTTTGCGTTGATTTGTGATATGACATGAGTTGAAGCTATCCTAGAAGTTTAGTCGACTGAATCGACTCGAGCACAGAGAAATCAACGTTTTCCTTTTTGGGCGATTTTTTTCTTCCCTCGGTCGTGATCTGATTTTCCCAGCGATTGGAGCTAGCTCGGGCCATGATTTTCTAGGGGTATCTCGTCGACCTTGCTGTGATTATCTGTGTGAAATTTGAGCTCGATTCATGGAGTTTTGAGTCGGATTTCATTTGATTTTTTGAGACCGGCGTTCCTCTGTTCTTCGTTTTGGGATTTTCCCCATCTAACTTGAAGCTTTTTCTGATTCCATGGTTTGCTGGGTGCCTAGGTGCGCCGTCCACCAGAGGTAGCCTAGGTGGAACGTAGGTAATGGCAGCGCCGCCCCTATCCTGCTGCACGAGCGTAACCCCATCGTTTGCCGCAGAGCCAATGGAAATCTACCATTACGAAAAGTGGGCTTCGAAGAAATACCATTTTCCATGGCGCTGCCGAGATATACCATTATGAAAACGCGACTCGTCCGCTAAAAATACCATCGGACTGGTTTTCTTCTCCTTTATTCCCTTCTTGCCCCTGCCCATACCTTTTTTTTCTTTCACGCTGGATCCTGACGGAACGGGGACGGATCGGCCGGGTCGGATCGGCCGGGTCGGATCGGCCGGGGTCTTCTTCTCCGATTCGAGCGCTCGTCGCCCTTCCGCCGTCGCACGCCCTCCTTCTTGCACGCGCCACCACAACGCCCATCCTCCCCCATGGCCGGCTCTAGCTCGGCAGCTCCTCCCCACCGCCTTCCCCCACGCCTGTGAGAATCTGAAGCCTACAGATTCTCACACAGCAGAGAATAGCGGCTCCGGACCAGCCTCGCCGGTGCGGCAGTTACCACCACCGAGACACATGTGGTCCGCCGGTGCTGGCATGACTCATGCCTGTATCTGCACTCTGCACTCAGTTGTCATCATAACTGCAGGCCAAATTTGGTAGTACAAAAGATTGAGCACCTCTCGCAATCATACTGTTCATCATTTGCGCTGCAAATACCCGCAGCAAAAACTTCTTTGGGGATCCTAATCCAATGCCACGAGAGAGTAATAAACCCATCTAATTACAGCAAGCCGTGACTCTCCCAGTATTTATATCAACTCAACATCGGGAGGTGCGAGCTACAACCAATTCTACTACCTTCTGCTTTTGGGAAACTGCCGGATTTAACAAAACGAGTT
The DNA here is from genome assembly GCA_015847255.1 of Hyparrhenia diplandra. Lineage (NCBI taxonomy): Eukaryota > Viridiplantae > Streptophyta > Magnoliopsida > Poales > Poaceae > Hyparrhenia > Hyparrhenia diplandra. Next base: position 23,743 of record JADLZK010001866.1, on the reverse strand, counting down.
GCCACAGCAAAATTCCCACCGTTTCTGTATAGAACGACAAACGCATTTACACGACGAACTTATGGGTCATGGCCAGGGAAGTCTCCATCTTGTCCAGCAAATGCGCTATGAATGCGCTGCCAAGCCAAGCTAGAGCCGGCCATGGCCGGCGTGGGGGAGGGTGGGCGTTGTGGTCGTGCGCGCGAGAAGGCAGGCGGGGTGGGGGTGGGTGGGCGTGCGGCGGGCGGCGCAAGGGCATGGACGAGCGCTCGAGTCGGAGAAGAAGACCCCGCGGCCGATCCGTCCCCGTTACGTGCGAATCCAGAGTGAAAGAAAAAGAGATGGGCAGGGGTAAGAAGGGAATAAAGGAGAAGAAAACCAGTCCGACGGTATTTTAGCGGATGCGTTGTGTTTCATAATGGTATATCTCGAAGCCAGTTGTGGAGTGGTGTTTCTCCGAAGCCCACTTTTCATAATGGTAGATTTGCCATTGGCTCTTTGCCGCAGATTCAGGTGAGTCTTCGGTCAGATCTACTTTTCATGTTATGCATGCATCAATTTTGTATGGGATGTATTCGTGGGTATAGGAGGGCACGACGACTGCATCTCGCACGGTGCCAGATCAATCGAGGGAGTATGAGCTTGGTTTGGCTGTCGACATCATTCGAGTTCGTACCTGGAGCTGGTTGCCTGCATGTTTGGCATGCTAATTTTAGGCCCCAGCTTTCTTTTAGTTGCTTTGCTTGTGGAATGCATGGTGGCGTGTATGTTTGGTCCGTTAATTTTAGGCTCCAACATGGAATGCATGGTGTCGTGTGATGGATGATTCATAGTTCTAGCACATAGAACAAGATGATTCATATTTCCAGCACATAGAATAGTCATGCTGGCCGTGCCCAGTTCTTACTCTGAAAGAGGTACATTGCCCTCGGTAATAATCCACATTAGGCAATTTTGGTGTCATTGGTTAGGCAACAATATACTCGTAAATAGACAGTTTATCCTTTTGTTGCAAATCTAGTGGTAGCTCATTAAGAAACATGTTTCTTCTTCCATGTTTGAGCAGCGGCGGCGGTCGTGCGGCGCCGGCTCTGGTTCGGCGGCTTTTGCGTGGCGCCTCGACAAAATCTCAACCGCTTTTTTATGAGGCCTTCACTTCATTGCCTGTGTTGCCACCTCGACGGCTCAACCAGATCCATGGTATTTCCACGGGTAATTGAAGACCTTTCTTTTGCTAGCTAGCTATCCATCTTGGAGAAGCTCTTTGAATGATGATTTTGTCGCATGGCCTGCAGAATGCTTGGATCGATTTGAGAACCGGCCGCGCTTTACTTGTAGTTCGTTCTGTTATAGTAATTTGCGAGCTAAGGTAGTAAGACACTGTAGTGAGATGGCAGAGATGCTTGAGCTTCTGCCTTCAGGTTCGATAGCTTTTTAGGAACAGTTTGCTTTAGATGTCATGAAACCTTCATGCAAGTGCTATGAAGCTCTTCTGTTGTGGCTGTTTTTTTTTGTTGAATTTGTCTCACAGCTAGATTTATTGGATCTACTAGTCTTGATCTAACCTACGAACTGTTGCAGAGTGCCTGTCCAGATATCACAACCGCAGTATGAAGTCTTTAACCGGTTTATGCCTCTATGTTCTAAGTTATTATTCCCATGTTCTATCATGCGTGCTTCAGTGTTCTATTATGAATAAGTTGATGTTCTCATTGAATGTTTTGGGTGAATGTTCCTAGTTTATGCCTCTATGTTCTCAGGCATTAGTCGCATGTTCTATCATGTGTACTTCCATGTTCTATTATAAATAAATCGATGTTCTCAATGCATGTTTTGTTCCCAGTTTATGCCTCTATGTACTTATTAGTAATTATTCCATGTGCTGGGGATATTTTACAATGTTCTGTTGTTCATAATTGTATTACAGGAAACAATAGTCCATTCATATAAAGTTTTATGCTTTATCTTTTTCTTGGCTCGGTATGTTGTAATGTGAGTTCCAGTTCGATGCTAGTCTTTTGTGATTGGTAAAATCTAATATTTTATTAGTCTTCATTACTATTCTTCGATGTTCTATTATACTTAAATTTATGTTCTCGTTGATTGTGCCCAATTTATGTCTCCATGTTCTCAGTCATGGTTTCTATGTTCTATCATGTATGCTTTGCTGTTCTCAGTCATGGTTTCTATGTTCTATGATGTATGCCCATCCCAAATTAATTTTATTTTTCTTTTCATTCTTAGGCCACTGAAAGTTGTCAATTTAGTTAGCAGAATGTTTTTTTTCTGCTAATACTTTTGTGTACTGCTAACTACCTCTTTTCCCCCTTTTATTTCTTTATCAGGGCACTGAGAATAATGTTTCCAAATTTGGTGGTGATATGCATGTAGAGCATCCTCATGACAGTCATGATACAAATGATCATGTTGACACCTCTGAAAAAACATGATTTAGATGGAGGACACCCTCTGAAAATTTAATATATAGGTTTTGAATCTGAAACCCTAGGTTGCTTCATTTCAATGCTTTGTTTTTAAGGATTGTTTTTTTAAATGATATTTATGTTTATCATAAATTCATGGCTAATAGTTTAGTTTAACCAGTTATATTGTCAGAGAAGTTATTTTCATTTTCTAAGGAGAATAGATTCATCCCGAGATGTGGTGAATCCATCTGTTGGCTTGCTACCGCTTCCTTTCTTTAATATATATATATATATATATATATATATATATATATATATATATATATATATATATATATATATATATATATATATGGACAAATCATTGCAGATGCTTTGTCTTTGTTTCATTAATCTAAGCAAGACGTGCAATCATATTAGACATTATTTTCTTAACTTTATAGGAAACCTTGAGGTTGGCAAAAGAAGCGATTTGGTACATTTGAACTCCACAAGCAATGCAAAGTGTATTGCTTCATTCTTTCATTTTTCTGATGGCTAAAAATTGTTACATGGACTGCTTGCAGTATTACATGGACCGATGTCATTATATGATGGCTAGAAGATGGTGTGTCCCTATTTTGCCTTTAGTCATGAAGAATGAACAACTAGTTGATGGAGGAAGCAACTTTAGGTAATTTTGATGAACTCCTTTTTGTTCTATCATGCGTGCTTCGATGTTCTATCATAATTAAATTGTTGTTCTCAGTGAATGTTCCCAATCTATGTCTCTTTGTTCTCAGTAATGGTTCCTCACTCTGGGCACCAAAACCAAAAAACCGAACCGAACCGTAAAAAACCGAGAACCGTGCGAAAAAACCGAAACCGAAAAAATCGGTTCGTTCGGTTCGGGATCCCGGGAACCGAATTTACGAGGTACTTTTCGGTTCCGTACCTCGATAAACCGAAAGAACCGATCGGAACCGAAATCAGATGGAAACTAGAAACGTGGCGCGGCGTTGCCGCGCCTACAATGGATCAGGCCAGTGCGCCAGTGTAGAATTTGTGTTTGCTTGTCGAAGGATTGTAATAAGAGTGGTACCGTTCATGTTGTTATTAGTGGTTAATATTTTGTACAGTATTTCCATGGTAGCTTTTGTTATTTTTTATTTCACTCTAATAAAGCAAGAAGTATGATGAGATAGTGATATTAGTGAAGCATTATGCTCATTTTTTTTAAAAAAAAGGCGCCATCTTTAATGACCCATGTTATTTTATTGGCCTATGGTTAAAGAGTTAATAGAGTATTGAAGCTGAATAGAAAAAGCTTTAGGGTTTTAGATATTTTCTTGAGTAATTGAAATGCAGTTGATCTAAGATTGCGTATTTGATGAAATTTATGAAGATTTCTTATCACGACTTATAGCGAAGAATAAATATTTGGCATATATGGCTGATGTAACGATTATTAGGACGAGCTAAATTTTGTTTCCAATATGTGACAACACAAACTAAATAGATTTAGTGTTCAGTTGAAATGAAAGCCTACAACTTGCTATCTTTATTTGAGTACTTACATCTATAAAACTCTTGATGAAAATTAGTAGGGATAATTTGTAATAATCACATGATGGCTTTGCGTGATAAAAATGTTTATGTTCTGGTTCGTCCGAAGTCCAACCTGATGAACACCAAGGCATAGCTGCAATGGGCACGGCATGATCCATAGGTGGAACACGCTCTCGTGCTGTGCTTCGCTTAGCCGAGGCGATGCCAGCACACGGTCATGCTGGGAAGTGGTGTATTTATGTATTTTGGGTTTTATTTACAATGAGAAAAGGGAGTATATGACATAGTTGTAGTGTCATGGTGACGTCATGAAGCTAGCAGGAACGCAGAGCAAGCGGCGGTCGCTGGACCTCGTCCTCGACGAGCTCTTGGGCCGGCGATGGGCGGCGTGCTGGGAGGTGGCGCAGGAGCTGAACGCGCACCGGAGCTGCCGACGCCGAAGTATATGGTGGCGGCGCTTGGCCGGAATTGGGGGTAGAGCTCAAGCTGTCACCGTTGTAGCGAGATGAGCGGCGGCGAGGGGAGTTGCGGACAGGCTGCGGTAATCCGGAGCGAGGGCCGCGCAGATGGCCGGCGGTGCGCGGGGAGCAGGACAGGCTGCGGCACAGCGCCATGGTCCTTCCTCGTGTGCCCGCGAACCACCACGCCGCGGCCGCGACGCACGCCTGGCGAGGTCACCGGCGGGCCCCTTGGGCCCACCCGCGCTGGGTCGCGCTCGCCGCCGCGCCTGCGCCGAGGAGTGCTCACGGCCAGGGTCAATAGCTGCGCTCGCAGGGGTGCGCCCGCCGCCGCCTCGTGCCCGCTGCTAGTTGATGAGGGAGGTCGCGGGCGTGGTGGCGAGGCGGGCGGGGCAGAGGCCGCAGCCAGCGTCGACGGCGACTGAAGCTGTCGCGCTTTTTGAAGCCATGGCAGAGACGCGTCTGTGCCGACGCTTCTGGAGGGCAGCCGATGATTTTGGAGAGCTGTGCGAGGCAGCAGCGATGGTGTAGATTTGATTTCTGGTAAGTGTAAGGGCCTTTTCGCAAAAATTTCGATACTCGCACGATCTGGATCGTTGACACGTCCGATCCGACGGCAGAGAATTAAAGGTGACGTGGCCGCGCTCTCCTGCTCGAGCTTGAGCTTTGGATTCGATAGTAAGAGATACGAGGTCCAGTGACTAAAAGCCCAACAACAGCCCATCACCGTAGGCAACCCTAGGTCCCTTCCCAGTCCACTCGAAGGCAGCCGCCGCCCCTGACGCTCCCTCGTCCTCGCGAGTCGCGAAGTCGCGTAGTAGCTGCCCGACGCGCGCGCTGCCCCCGGCCGCCGCCTGCTTCCTTCTCCGCCAGTCCGACACGCCGGCCTTCTCCCCCGACGCGCCGGCCCTCTCCCTCGCGAAGCCGTCGGTCCTCCGCAGCCGCCGCCCGCCGACCAACGTCCGTCCTCGGCCCATCCCCCAATGCACCTCGTCGGCGCGGCCGCACCCTCACAGCCCTGCAGCCTGGCCTCCAAGCCACGCGCGCGCCGTCCCCAGGTAGCCGCGACCGCAACGTCTGCTTCGATTTGCTTCAATTTGCTTCGATTTGCTTCGATATGCTTGTGCTGCTGTAATAGGTTCGGTTCTTTCGGTAAATACCGAAACCGAACCGAAAAAACCGAAACCGAATTACCTCGGTTCTGGATTTTGCTAGGAACCGATCGGTACCACTTTTCTCAGGAACCGAATTTGCATGTTTACCGAGGTACCGAACCGATCGGTTCGGTATTACCGAACGCCCACCGTGATTGGTTCCCATGTTCTATCATGTGTGTTTTGAAGTTCTGTTATAAATAAATCGATGTTCTCAGTGAATGTTCTATTATAGAAGGTTTGATAAATATTCTAGATTTAGAAGGTCTATTATGAGTGGCTCAATCTTTCATACATTAGAAGGTTTGATAAATACTTGGTTGTCATATTATGTATACTTGAGTCTATTATGGTGTAGCTATCAGTATGTTGCTGTCGTGTCATATTTTGTTTTTCAACGCACCTTGTAGTAGGAATTTATGAAGCTTGTTTAGTAACTGATTCAATTTATTCTGCTATAAAGTTTTGTGCTTCAGTAATGACATCAACGTTTCATGAGAGCTTCAGAGCTTATTTGTATTTATTCCTGCCAGCTACAATCTTATAACTCAGCTGATGTTTTAACTTAACATATCCAATTTGAAGTCTTCAAAAAGAATAAATGATAATCAGTTGTATGATATGTTATATTCAATCTATTCTTCCATGGTTTTATCCATCTGCTTCTTGGTTCCTTTTTCTTCAATGTGTTTACAGACATTAGGGTTGGAGTTGTTGTCGATGAATTTCAGGAACACCGCTACCAGTCCTCATCGAGATGGTGATGTTTGGTTCTTTGAATCTTATCAAGGTTAGCCAACAAACCAATTATTTTCATGTATATAAAAAGGCCTCAATGCATACAGTGGAGTTACATGGGTCCAATTTTGGGCTTCCTTGATTAAATTGGCAACCTTGAGTTAAATTTTGTGAATATGAATTCAGTTTTGGGTTCAGGTATCTCGATTGGTTCACTACGGCACCTTGACTACATGTGTATAGTTCAAAGTTCTAAAACATGAGGTTCCCTGTGTAGCAGTGCTTACAATGGTTGATTTAGAATGGTGCAATGATTATTTTCCAGCCATTGTTTCCATTTCATTAGTGGGCCTAATTCAAAATCATCTACAGATTTTTGTAGCATTTTAGAGAAAATTCTGATTGCAAAGATACAGTACATAATGATGAGTACAGAAGTTGAGGCTATTGTTAAGCCTGCACAGATTTCAGGTTTATTGTCACTTCTTTGGTAGATAGTTACAATTGTAGAACTCATGCTCTTGCTATTTCCTTAATAGGTTTCAGGTTTTACTTGTCCTCCAAATTTTGTTTCACCAATATATATTTGACTGTGACACATGGACACAAGAGAAAGGATTAAAGACGTCATTTTGGGACTGTCAAAGTGTTCGGTGAGTCAAATTCTCTTTCAACTACAGATTACCAGAGTGGTCCTAACTTCCTATTGGCATGATTGTTTGCTTACAACACACTTAAGTTGTCTGAACCTATGGCTTATTTGAATCCTCTTCTGGTTTGATGTCTACAAGATATTTCATAATGTTGAAGTAAATTATTAATATTCAAGATGATAATTGCTTCGAATAATTCTCTTCCTCTGAAGGTTACTTTGCTCATTGCAGTATTGCCAACATGAGCAAGGGTACTCAACGTCATCGACAGTGAGGTACCATTTAGCCTCTGAACAAATCAAGGCTGCTAAGTGATCCCAGCCTCGGCTTTGTAAAATTGGCATGGCACTCAGCTCTCTTTTTATTAGTACTCTAGGATGTCTAACCTGTTGTTAAAAAAAAATGTAACCAGAACCTTACGTCTAAGATGTTCTGGTCAGGATATATCTTCTCTCCCTTGACTATTGCCTCTGTTAATTTCCTTACCTTGGTTTTGCATGCGGATGGACTTCGATCACTGAAACGACAGCATGTACCTATCAAACTATGTATAATTATTTAAATTCTCCATCATGAATGCTCTACGTGTGTAAATAACCATTATTTATTGGAAAATGTATTCGATGGCAAATGTAATGTCACTTATTTGATATAATATTGTATCGAAAAAAACCCTATTTGGTATTTTTTTTCTCAGTCTGGTCTCTTGTTCCGTGCCCCTCTACGAGTACTATATCAACGCTAAAGGCTTAGGAAGAAGGAAAAAAAACTGAAAAAAATGGGCCATAGAAACACTATGGGGAAGAAGAAACAGCCAATTGAAAGTGGGCCCGAAAATAAAAAGAAAGAAGAAACAGTCAAATGAAAGCGGGCCTGGAAATAAAAAGAAAGAAGAAACAGTCAATTGAAAGTGGGCCTGAAAATAAAAAGGCCCAGGAACAGATGACGGGCCGCGCCTGGTCGGCGCACGCATCCGCGCCGACCAGTCGGCAGTTAACAGCCCCCGTATCATGGGCCATACGGTCCATACCTTGTGGTTGCCTCTAGCCTGGTTGGTGACTCGGTGCCGTGGTGGACTGGTAATTCCGCCTTTTTTTTTTTTTTTTTGAAAAAAAGGTTCATTTATTATTTATACTTCATGAATTAGTTATAGTCTTCGTTTTTTCCTCACCAAACTCTAAAACAAGACATATAGTCTCTGAACTATTAGAAGTATTCAAGTTACCTTCCAGCTCTAGTTTAGACTAGAAATGTTCGCGGCGTTGCCGCGTATATGGCCAGTGTGTGATGTTAGTAGCGCTGATGGACTTTTTTTTTTTACGATTAGTTGTTTTGTTAATTGTAGTAGGACAAATATTTACTTTCAGTAATACTTGTTCCTAATAATTAAATTTATTGTACCAAATTAACCCCAAGTTTGCGTTGAGAGAGCTGCTCTGCCGAGCAGTAGTTCCTCTATCTCTTATCTATCCAGCAAGCATGGAGTCGTCGATTGCCATTGTTGGTTGTCAAGGAGGCAATGGTCAAGTACACAGATAAGCAACAAAGGAACACCACCCCAAAACACCAGTGAGGGGAGACAAACTCAGACTCAGCAGCAGGACGAGATAGCCTTGCATGTGTGCTAGTGTCGGTCATCGGTAGTGTCTCACAAAAAGCAATGGTTGATTTTTAATGATCTCAATTTCCACAGGCACTCAGGCAGTACACATCATTCTCCTCTTGTTGTATACATGAACACAACTGAAACACCATAAGAGCTCTAAAAAAGCCTACTGCAATTATAAGTGCAGAATGACGAACGACAAGCCACTAAGGCACGGACCCCTGTTGCCATAAGAAAGTAACACAAAACTTTCATATATGTGTTGAGAACATAAAGAATGACCAGTTAATTGAGCAATGCATTAGACTATAGATTCTGGTGGGCATTTGCAAACACATATGTCAGTAAGCAAGATTCTTCATTGATTGCATATCTGTGAATGCAAAGTTGAATATCCCATGCTCAAAAAGGGTATTGAATATCATTGAGTGATATTGTATCAGGATATCTCGACATAAGTGAATCAACTTCATACAAACAATGAGCAAGGAGCCGAAACAGCACAGCAGGCAAAACTAACATGTACTAAGAACTATTATCCACCAACAATTCATCACACAATGCTTTCAGATAATGATAGTCTTGTAGTAGCTTTTCTTTCAAAAGAACGCCGTTTTCATCTTGGGGAGTCCACAAAATCTAAATCCCCTGAAAAAGCAGCAGCCATCAGGAACCGAATGAATCACTTGAGATATAGTAAATATAGGTTTTCACAGTAAGTATCTGTCATTTTTTATTTCAATGCATGTCACGACTCGTAGTTATGCATCTGAAAAAGCAAAGCACTTGTGAAACTGAAAGGGGAAAAATAATCTACAACTCCATACCTGAATTTGTCTTGCAGGTATAGAGTTGAGCTTTTTCACAACTGATTTAAATCTGCATAGTTTTGTAATGCTCCATCGGCAACAACCAGTATGGTTAACTGAAGATTTGGAAATTATTTTTTAAAAAAGTGATTTTGCAAACCACTCTACAATCACATACCACTTACTCTCATTCTGATGCCTTCTGAATTGGTGAGCATGAAAGGGTAAAACAACTAAGAGAAGGAATCATGCTTATAAGTGATCATGTTTGTTTATGTAGAAAGGAATATTTTAATTTAGAAATTATATTATGCTAACTCTGACTGTACTTTTTGATATTTTATTCCTTTTTTTTTATCAAACATCAACTGATAAAGCATGAAAGATATAGAAGAAAACAACCATAAAATACCTTGTGAACAAGTTTTTAATAGATCATATTTCTTCATCACACTGGGTACCATATTGTAAATAACTGAAATCACCATGCCTCTAGCTGCTTCACCCACAGCATTAAGCAATCCTACAGAGATATTCAATGGCTCTTTAGAGTGGGCTGAAGTTTGGCAGAAAATGGAAAATAAAATCACCTCAAAAGAACCTCTTTTGTTGCTTGGAGGCACATTTGTACAGAGTTTAATTTGTTGCACAAACTTTAGAAGAGAAAAGTATTAGTGATGTATCTCATTGCATTGAAAATAGGCCAAAAACTCTCAGAAGTTAAGACTGTCGTATGCAATCTGTGTTCTCCAATTGAAACCGGATGATTTGATCAAGTTAAGACAACTAATTTAACACCGCAATAAATTAAGTTGACCTACGAGCTTTCTTGGATTGAAACTTTTTGCAAATTTCAGACTTCCGAGCATAGTACCTTCAACTTCCTTCTGCTTCTCTGTTTCAGCTTCAGAGTTACAGGAACCAATTTAGTACAGGGCGGTAGCAATACCAAATGTTGCAGCTTAAAGGGTTCGATAATCTAGACAGTCATTTCATCAAGGGATATTTGGATCCTTACCCTTATAATTTTTTTCTTTTTGAAATTTGCCCTTACAATTCACCTAATTGGAAACTTGCCCTTCGTATTCTCATTCTCCTGGATATTTGCCCTCTTCTACGTATTCTTCCTAGCTGGACCCACCTGCAGGCATGGATATGTCGTATAGGTGTACATATCTTTTGTATGGACCAAATACCCCACCCCTGTTGCTTCTTCATTCGCTGACGCAGCATCTTCTTCAAACTCCAATCGTCTACATCCTTCAGTCTTCTCTCCCTTCAACGAGGGAAATTGAGGGAAAGTGCCAGAGCATAGAAGGGGAAGCAGCTCAGCTGCTGTAGGCTTGTGTGCCCGCGTGGGGCTGCTGCTGCCACATTTTCGCGTGCTCGCGTGGAGACGGCAGCTGCAAGCTTGTGCGCGTGGGGCCGTGGATGCGGCAGCGGCAAGCTCACACGCGTGGGGCTGTGGAGGCGGCAGCGGCAAGCTCACGCGCGTGGGGCTGTGGCGGCAGCGCTGGCTCGCCTGCACGTGGCCATGGCGACAGCGCCAGCTTGTCTGCGTGTGGCAGCAGTGGCGCTGGCTCACTTGCGTAAGGAGGCTGGGAGGCTGTTGCGACTTGCGAGCTTGCGTTGTCTCGGCTGTGCGCAGCGGTGGCAGCTTCTCGCCAACTCGCGCAGCCGCTCGCCACTTCATGGTGCTGCTGCTGCGACACTGGCTCGCTTGCGTGTAGCCATGGCGTTGGTGAGGAGGTTGGAGCCCCCGAGTGGCCATGGCCTGGCTGGATCTCCCTTTGCACGAGGTCAGGCTCTTGACCACATCCTTGAGGCTGCTCTGTCCGTCGGGCACCCTCCCATCTCGCTGGACGCCTTCCACAGGATGGCTGGAGGTTGAAGAAGATGATGACGTATGGGGCCCACAAGTCAGCGAGTGAATGGAGAGAAGTAGCAGGGGTGTTTTGGTTCATACAAAGATATGTACCCGTATACGACCTGGCAGTGGGCCCAAATACTCAAAATACGTAGAAAAGGGCAAATGTCCAAGAGATTGAGAATAGGAAGGTCAAATTTCCAATATGCTGAATTGTAAGGGTAAATTTCAAAGAACTGAAAATTATAAGGGCAAGGATCCAAATATCCCTTTCATCAAATACCACAGGGGCTTACCGTTACCGGCTTCAGGACACCAACGCACAGGAACTAATCACTCGTGGCTCCATGGTGCTGCAGCATTTCAACAAGCTCATGCTCCTAGATGCTTCAATGTTGATGATGTCTGCAACATCAACGAAATTATATTACAAAAAAAAAAAAAAAAAAAAATCAGGAAGGACCAAGACATGGATAAAGGTGCCACCTTGTTCTAGCCCTGTACGACCGACGACAGCCTTGGAGGCATTTTGTCAAACAGATGCAGGGCTTATTGTGCCCAGAAGTGGAGGGGACGACCGCCAGCCTTGCCTACTCACGGAGGCGTCGAACATGCGGCTATCTGATAGTTGTGCAAGCCCGTAGCAAGGCAAAAGCATTGGCCCAGCAAGGCCGAACACACGAACGACAGAGGCCGGCGGGCGAGGTCACGCTGTGCGGCGCCGCTGGCGGTGGAGCCTGCACACGCCAAAGCCAGTCCCGGCGTCGTTGGGCGCATCTTGCGCAGCAGCCCCGAGCAGGGGAAGCGGGCTCGGCGAGCCGATTCCGGCCGGGCGGCGCGGCGATGGGGTTGGGTCGGATAGCACGCTCCGTGGGACGGGGTGAATCAAGGGAAGAGACGACATGTAGCACCGTGGTCGGTGCTGCTTCGGCGGCGACCGAGCTGCGTTGGTCGCGTCGTGACCGAGTAGCGGTGGCGGAGCGGGCGGCAAACGGTGGCATCGCCGGCAGAGTCAGGATGCCGCCCGCGGCAGCGCCGGCATGGGGTAGGGGTTTGGGACGGGAGCGGCGGCGGCGCGTGGGGGTTGGAGAAAAGGGAGAAGGGCCGGGCTGGTGCGGCGCCGCCTTCGGAGGAGCCGCTGGGGGGGAGAGAGAAAGGAAGCCCGGAGCGGATAGAGGGAGAGAGGATGGAATAGTTATTTTGTTAAAGGTCGAGGGCTTCTTTGCAAAATGGCCGGGTCCGCCGTGACTCACGGCCGCCCGCTCGCCGATCGAACCCGTCGAGAAAAGCCGACGCGGCGTGGCGGCGCTGCCGGCCAGCTTTTGTGCTGAAATCGTAGGATGAAAGATTGGTTTTGAAGACACTTTTGTCTTTTCTAGTATAAAATTCTTAAATATTTGATAATGTTTCTAAACCACATCAATTGTATCTAAGCTTCTCAAAACTTTAAGAAAAAACTTAGAACTTACAAACCATTCTAATTGATGTCTTAACGTGATTTAAAAACTTTTTTAACAACAAATGCTAAATGCATTCGTGCTATATATTTATGCTGGTCTCAATTTATGTTTGTGGAAAGTTTCCAAAACGTGCAAGCAATTTTATATTTTTCTAAATTTTTAGATATTTTACGTGAGCATTGCACATTTTATTTGGATATTTTTATATCTTTCGCTACTTTTAGAAATTTAGGGTCATTTTCTGTTGAGCTGCTATATATATGTTCGTCTTTATCGTCAGACAAAGCTTGGAACGTCCTATGTAGCAAAGTAGCAAGCGTACACATGTTCTCTTTGTTGGCTCGAGCACACTGCACGTCACCCACCAGTCCCAGAGCGAGAGCTAGCTCACCGAACAGAACACATCATCATTGCCTTACCCGGCCTTTACGAACGCACTACACATCATGAGTCATGACACACATGCATGTTAATATCATTTAACATTTCTCAAAGAAAGATGCAGAGAAAAACAAACAAACGAAAGAAACCCGGCCTAGAGAATTAAAGAACACACGTACCACACGTAACACACTCTCTCGGTCCATCAAGTTTTTTTGGCCGTACGTCCTCCAATGCCCGGAGAACCGATGGTCACAAACCAAACCATGGAAGAAATTAAAACACGGCGAGCACACGTACGGCCACCACAGATGAATATATAAAAAATAAATTCATTCATCCCATCAGCAGTCTGCCGCTATATACCATGCATCCCAGGCTCTATCAGCCGTCGTAATCGCAAGTCTAAGGTAGCTAGCTGATGGCACATGGCGGCCGGAGAGAGCTCCGTCGTCGACCATCTCTGCTGGTGCGGCAGCGGCACACCAGTACTAGTAGTTTAACATTATCGTCCCCGGCGAAACGGAGCGCGCCATCACGTCATGTTTCCTTCCACGCCGCACATGGCGACGAAAACGGACAGCCTGGCGCTGCTGCTGGCCACGGGTATGGTACGGGCCCGATCGATCGCCGCAACGCGAAAAGCGTGCGCGCGGGCGAACAAAGTCTCGCCCATGCCCCCATCGTGGCGTCGTCGTCGTCGATCGGCCATTATATTGTCCTGTCCAGATGAGGAATCTAGGGGTGCATCAGGAATCATCAACCAGCAGGTTAGGTGTTGTGCGTGATGCAGATGCATGCAGCATGTGCGGTTTGGCCTTCCTTCTCTATTTATTTTTATATAAAAAAAACTTCATCAGAAAATTAAAGAAGAACCATAAAGAAGAACCACCGTGACAATATATATGAATATATATTCAGCGCAAGGAGAAGAAAAAATCACATCCAAAGATTAAAACGTGGCCACGGTTGGGCAGTTAGCCATGATGACAAGGCAAATATAATCCAAGACCACTTCTCCAATTTCATGGGCCGCCCGACGCCGCGACAGCAAGAATTAAACTGGGAGGAACTGCGACTTCCACAACTTGATCTAACTGGGCTAGACGCGGATTTCACAGAGGAGGAAATCAAATGTGCCATTCACCAAATGCCCACAGACAAAGCGCCAGGGCCGGACGGGTTCACAGGAGCCTTCTTCAGGTCATGCTGGGATATCATAAAGCAAGATTTCATCAGAGCGGCTAACGCTTTCCATGCCCTAAGATCGCAGAGCCTCCAAATCGTCAACACTGCCAACGTCATCCTAATCCCAAAGAAAGACGGTGCCGAAGGAATTGGTGATTTTAGGCCGATCAGCCTGATCCACTCCTTTGCAAAAATAGTTGCCAAAATCTTGGCGTTGCGGCTAGCACCCCATATGTCCTCCATTGTCGCAACAACGCAAAGTGCATTCATCAAAAAGCGAAGCATCCACGACAACTACATGGCAGTGCGCAATGCAATAAGGCGCTACAACAGTCCAAACAAACGATCGGCGTTGTTCCTCAAAAATTTGGACATCACAAAGGCGTTCGACTTCGAAGATGGGAGTACCGCTCACCCTACATGTAAGCTCGGCTTCCCCCAGCAGATGGCGTGATTGGGTCGCCGCACTGCTTTCCACCTCCACAACGAGAGTGCTCTTAAACGGCGTACCGGGCCCACCGATCAAGCATGGTAGAGGATTGCGTCAGGGGGACCCACTATCACCGTTGCTATTCGTTATAGCAATGGACCCCCTACAGAAGCTACTCGATCGTGCAACCGAGAAAGGCCATTTATCAAAGTTGAGGGAAAACGACGCAACTTAGAGTATCCATGTATGCTGATGACACAAAGAATATTCATCAAGCCTACAAGATCTGATGTACTAGCTCGACCCGTCTTCTTGCGCTCTTTGGGGATGCTTCAGGCCTCCAAACAAACTTTCAGAAATCCACAATCATTCCCATTCGATGCGATGGAATCAACCTGAACGACGTTCTGGCAGGATCGCCGGCAAATGTTTCAAGCTTCCCAACCAAATATCTTGGCCTGCCACTTTCAGACAGGAGGCTGAAAAAAGTAGACTTCCAACCCTTGGTGGATAAAGCTATCGGCAAGATCACCCTGTGGAATGGAAGACAGATCAACCAAGCTGGCCGGGCTGGCCTTGGTCAAAGCGGTAATCGGCGGCACAAGCGGTGTACTTCCTCACAGCCCTTCGGGCACCCAAAGGGGTGCTCAACGACATTGAAGGGCGCGAGCGGGAAGTTCTTATGGGCGGCAGAGGCACTCACCGGGGAAAATGCAAAGTTAATTGGCCGCGCCGGCTAGACCGAAAAACTCAGAGGGCTGGGCATCCTCCATCTCGAGAAAATTTGCGAGAGCACTTAGGCTAAGATGGCTCTCGCGGCAAGTGGGCGTGGGTGATGATAACACCTGGGCAATGATACACCTTGCAAATGAACGGACAAGCTACTATTTGCAGCGTCCCACTTTTTGACGGTAGGGGACGGAAACAAAGCGAGGTTACGGACAAGTGCGTGGCTACGAGGGCAGCGGCCTTGTGATGTAGCACCACACCTCTTCGCCATCTCAAAAAGGAAAAACCGTGCGATAAAGCAGGCCCTTGCGGACAATACATGGGTCAAAGACATAAACCTCGCAAAGACCGAAGCTTCTCGCTTATACACTTCGAGGAGTACATGCTACTTTGGCGAAGCAGGACGATAGGGCTTGGCGAAGGGGTGCCCGACAGGGTGGTTTGGAAATTTTGGGGCGAAAGGAGAGTACTCAACCTCCACGGCATACCACGCCAGCTTCATCCGGGGCGACCTACAACAATTTTGAAACAATCATCCGGAAGCCTTGGGCGCCACCAAAATGCAAATTCTTCACCGGCTTGCTATACAAAATAGAATTTGGACTGGCGGACGGACTACAGCCCGCAATTGGCCCAACCAAGGTACATGCACCCTATGCGTAAGTCATGCGAGACAGGCATGCATCTATTCAGGGACTGTAGATTCGTCGAGAGGATATGGGGAAATCGCTACCTGGTGCAAAATGCGAACTTGAATCCCAAAGGCATGGCCACATAGCGATTCCCTCCACAAATTTGGTGGACAGGCCTGGCCCCAGCACGCAGGCCGAGAGTAGAAAAGGACTCCGAACCCTAGTCATTCTTGTATGCTTTGGGAGGTATGGAAGGAGCGAACGCAAGAGTTTTTGATCGGCGTAGTCTCCAAACTTTCTAGTTCTCCGCAGAATCAAAGATGAGGCGAAGTTTGTGGATGGCGGCGGGGCAAAAATGCCTTTCGACCCTCCTTGCGCCCTCTTAGTTTCGCTTTGTACAGATTTCTGTATAGCTTTGTAACTTTTTCTTTTTTGTGTAACGCCGTCGCGAACTTCTCCTTTTTAATATAGCGGGCAGCTCTTCCGCCGGTTCGTTTCAAAAAAAAAAAATATATATGCAGCAGTTGTCGTTTGTGTTTATCTCGCTTGTATCACTACAACTGTTTCGATTCATCGATACCTGCGCAATAGCCACAGCATATATATATCCTTTTATTCGTGACCGTGTCTTAGTACATTTTTCAAGCAGAACCCTTTATTTGACGTGTGCACTTCACAGTTTTTAAACCTGACCGGCCATTGAACCGGTGGAATGAGGCTCTGGTTCACAAAATCTGTTCAATCTGTTGGGCTGATTTTGGTTCACAAAATCTGTTCCACTGATTTTGACTTGATGGCTGATTTTGCTTAATTGAATAGTATTACGAGAGAGAATATAAGCTGCAATAAAATAAGCCAAGACAAGCGAACACAGCGACAGTCAGTTTCTTTGATTCACAACCATGCGGTCGTAAGCTAGAGCTAGAGCTAGCTCGTAAGCTAGCCATTGCGGCCGCCGGCTGCCCTAATTAACAACAAAGAGGCTTCACGTCTACCCCATCGCCACCCGCCCCATGCGGTCGTAGCCACACCAAGGGGCTTCACGAGGAAGACGTCGTGAACTGGTACTGTTACCGGTGCACGGGTGTCAAAATAAGAATTTGGCAATAACCATGCTTGTTTTGTTAAAGATAACAAATTTAGAAAAGCCATGCATGCTAACAAACACTTATCATATCATGCATGCACCCAGGTAATTACCGTGCCAGCATATACACAAATTAGAGGATGATTAAGGCATGCATGTTCTAGCTTTTGCTACTTGTCTTGTGGTTAACCGAATGGCACGAGGACACCAATGACTGAGATCAGGTATGTCCATGCATTTACATATGGCTAGCTAATTTAACGACGCCACGACACAGGTCCAACAAAACAAAACCATATGCACACACAGTTCAGCGTCACACATGCAGAGGTAGGTCTACTACTGGATCATCACCTAGCACACACTACGACATGCTTAACAACACAAGTCGGGGGTACGTGACCATGCATCATCGTCTTCACAGGTCAGGTGCTTCAAGCTAGCTAGCTACTAATAATTAACGTACTTCAGATGGATCAATGGCAGAGTGAGCGCGCGAGAGAAGGCCGCTGTTTCTCTCGATCAGATGCTCACGGCCATCTGGCTCATGGCAGCGGCTCCTGCTGCTGAGCCCGCCGCACGGCTTGCGGAGACATCCCCTTGCACCCATCGACGCTGGCATCTTGAGGAGCATTGCCTTTCTCTGGACCTGCTGGACACATCAGCTTGTGCTTGCCTGCCGCGCTGGAACCGCTGCCTTGCTCTTGCGCCGGGGCCTTACCTTCACGCCTCGTATCAGCTGTGGATAGAACACAAAGGGTTTCCGGGGTTACGAATTGCTGCTGCTGAAACCAAGTGCACAACAAGATCAATGATGCCACTGTATATACTTGAGATTTGACATCCACATACAAACAGTAGCATGCAAAACAGTCGTGTTCAATCGCTATATTATGCAGGTTTCAACTTTCGAGCTAGGGCATCAAGACGCTTGACCAATGCAATTTACAGGCATATATGGATCTAATTAAAATGAACATAATAATATAACAAGGAAACATATACAGGAAGAACATTTACATATTTGCCCGACTTGGCATCGGAGTAGATCACAATGAAATCCCCCTCCTGAAGCTCATTGGAACGAACAAATTCCCCTGCGCAGGTTGAGAAAAAAACAGAAAAAAGTTTATAACAGACCATGACGTACAAAAAGATTTCAAGATCGAATGGATGGGAATAGCCTAAGATCCTCTCTCACCTGTGTTCTCCAACAGATACATTCTGCTCTTGTTGTTGGGCCAAAACCTGCGTGCATGCAACAAATTAAGGAGCTGATGAGACACTGACATTGCACTGGCAACAGTCGATACTATACCATAAAAAAATAATAAATTTAATTTGCAGCAAGATAATCGATTTTCAGAACAAAAATATCACCAGATCATATCCAGATAAAAAAAAAGCTACCTATTTTGCAGATGACTTCTAGTATCAGAAGACGTTATTATTTTTTTTTCCGAAACTTGGTAAGAGAATTGCTGAGGAACTTTGATGGCCTTTTTCGATGAAATGTAACAGTCTTGTCTATATGAAACTGGATAGCGATGCAGATGTTTGGTTCAATTTTGTCAGTTATGCAATACCACGTAATCAGATGTCGTCCTATTCATATTTGTGATACCGCTCGTCTCTAACTCTTATTTTATTGCGATGCCACTTCTCAAGGACGAACCAATCAAACTTGGCAACAATCAAGAATCCCACCGACTAAAAACCCTTCGTGAGCTGATTTCATTTGCAATTAAATACGTTACGGGAGGATGAACCAAACACCACGTTTATTAGTAGGGGAAAAAACAAACCAGAAAAATGAGCCACGCAAAGACAAGACATTAAAGGCACGAAACAAGAAAAAAAAAAAAAAAAAAGGAGAGCGTGTAGCAATGCAAGTTGGAGGGAAAGAGAACAAACACAAATACAGCTGCTGCTAAAAGATTTGCAACCGGCTACCAAAACTCGCAGCTTAAAGACGGACACCTAAAGGAAGTAACAACTGCCTTGAAATAGCTCAAGCTACCACAAGTAGTTGTAAGCAAGCTGGAGGAAGAGGCCATTTTCAGAACAAATAAATGTAGTATATCATGATGGTATATAAGCTACTGAGCATATTAATTTTTTTTTGCGAGCAAGCATATAGCTTGTATTTCATTAAGAGGGCAGGAGTGGTCATAAGACCTACAAAGTACAAATACAAAGCGGCGAGCGGCCGACGAAGGAAAGAACGTCCTATCTACTGAGCATATTAATTATGCAGAATATTTTAGTACTGAAACAAACAACAGAGATTAGCAAGTTGGAGAAGAGACATGCATGTTTATTGCGTGCAGAATTCGGTGTAGACGAGAGTGCATGCCACTATTTGCTCCTGGGATTCTCAATATCGTACACTCGTACAGAGTGACCCACTTGCCCAATTGGGAAAGAAAGGACCATGCCACAGTGATGCCGAACTCATGCCAATTACTATTTCTGGCCCAGTAGTGGCACGACCTTTATATCTCTCTGCCCCCAATAAACCAAGAAAAGGCAGTTTTTCAATCAATCAATCAAACAAAGGAAAAAGGGAGAAGAAACGACGGATTCGAAGGGAAACAACCAACAAATGGATTTACCAATGCTCGATCGGCTATCCCAAATAATCCTTAGCTGCCAACCTAGCTAATGACACTCACCTGTACCGCATGTTCCATACGCGCGATGTTACAATGTCCTCCATGGGGATGGAGATGCCATCCCTCGTCTTGAGCTCTGGCAGGTGAACCTCTGCTTCCTTCTGAATCGTCCAAAGAAGACAAGACGATTTTTAGGAGAGATGTCAAACCATATGGCCAATTTATTTTAA
This sequence comes from Hyparrhenia diplandra, assembly GCA_015847255.1. NCBI lineage: Eukaryota > Viridiplantae > Streptophyta > Magnoliopsida > Poales > Poaceae > Hyparrhenia > Hyparrhenia diplandra. Next base: position 3,753 of record JADLZK010001866.1, on the reverse strand, counting down.
GAAGTCAAGACGATTTGAAGAACAGATTCAAAGCAAGAATTTTGCAAGCTTTGATGCATAGATCTATAATATTATCCATGATGGCCAATTTTAGTTCAAGAACAGAAGTGACTGCGGCATGCATGCACTGCGTCTAGCTAGATTTATATGTGCAAGTGGGGGTAGATATGATGCAATTCATGAAGGGCGTCGTCTGTCTCACTTTGGGGAGCACGATGCGGCCGAGGCTCCCGACGTCGCTCTGCTTGAGCACCTTCTGCAGCAGGAACCGCATGTTCTTGTCCGCCTGCTTGGTACCACTACCCTGCAATCCCACACGAATGTTCATCAGATCCATGCATGAACACGCATCGAATCCGTACGCGAGCACGTTTCATGCGTGCTCGATTGCTCGACGACAGCGATGTGCGTCTGTCTCTATTATTACGAGCAAACAGAAGAAAGATTGGTATAGATCTCGTCTGCATGCAAGCACCTGCCGCTTATCTGAAGCTGCTGCCAGGCGCTGGGGGCTGTCGTCTTGCCGAGCACCAGTCGCCGGTGGCGCCGCCACCGCTTCCAGGGAGGGAGGCACCTGCTGCACCGGCGCCCTTGAGGAATTGGACTTGATGGAGAGCGGGTTCTGGACCTGCTGCTGGCTGCTCGGCGACCAGAACCCCAGCTGCCACCGGCTGAGGGCGTGACCGGCGTGGAGTGGGCCGACCGAGGGGACGGCTCCTGCGGGTGGACGGAGCCCTGGATCTGGCCAAGGTTCAGCTGCTGGCTGCGCTGCTGCTGCAGGCAGGACAGGCGACGCTGTCTCGCCATGCGCTTCTTCCGGGCCTCCTTGGTCGCCGAGGCCTCCACGCCTGCCATGCGCTGGGGACCACGGTTGGGTGGCCACCGGCGGCGGCGGCGGCGGCGTACTGCCCGCCGAATCCGGGGAGAACGGCTGCTGCATAGGGTAAGAGCCCGGCGTGGAAGCCCCAGGCGGTGTTGGGAACGACACGTAATGATGCGGCCAGGCCATGTTTGCCCCGCCAGCGCCGTGCATGTCGCCCACCGTCGGCGGGGAGAACGGCTGGCTGTTCACGACCACGCTGCTCGTGCTGGAGCTCTGGTGGAAAGGGTATTGTTGGCCAGCCGCGCTCGGGTACACCGCGTCGCCGCCGTACGGAGGCGGCGTGAACGGCTGCTGCTGGTAGGGCATCCAGGATGTGCCGCCGCCCGCGGCCATGTCCTGCCCGCCGGCGGGGAACTCGTATCCTGGGTTGCCGCCCGGGCTGGGAAGCTGGCCGTGCAGGCCCGCCGCCTCCTCCATCACGTCGCGAGGGCGCTTCTTCTGGAGGTGGTGGTTCTGCACCCAGGTGAGGATGAGCTTGAGCAGCTGCATGTTGCCCTGGCGCCCGCCGCCGAGCCGGGCGGCGGCGGCCTCGATGGTGGAGCGGCGGAGTCGGATCCCGCGGAGATCCTCCGCCGAGATGTTTTCACGGTTGCTCGTGAGCCACCTCCATGAAGAACCGCGGAAGCTCTTCCGCCGACGCATCCATGCAGGCCTCCTCCTCTCCGGCCGTCCCTTCCGGAACGGCTTTCTCTTCACGTCTGCCGTCGTCGCACACCGGATGCGGCGGCGCGGACATGTCGTCGTCCTCTAGCATCATGCTAACCTCCGGGAACGGCTCGGAGTCCCACGGCATGGAGAGCGACGCGAAGTCGAGGAGCTGGTCGATGTCATCAAGCGCATCAAACCCCTTCCCCAGCCGAGGCTGGCTCCGGAGGGCTCGCCGGCGGCGCCATCAGCGCCGCCGCCGCCAGCCTCCTCCTGCCGTGTTGGTGTAGGCGCTGGAGGAGTTGGACGAGGAGGACGACGAGAAGGTGGAGCTGGACGGCGACGAAAGGCAAGGGAAGTCCGGGAGGGAGGGAACGTGTCTTCAGCGAACATGAAGTCATCCGCCGCCTCCCTCCGATCTCCTCCACCGGAGCCTCCCCATGTCTCACCGTGCTCCGGCGGGTTCTCTTGGGAGTGCGGTGGCGACGAGCCAGCGGAGGCGTCCATGCAGAGGGACACGACGACAAAAGGAGGAGAGAGAGACGGTGTCTGTGTCTGCCGCCGCCGCTGCCTCTCGGTGTAGGTGTGGAGGTGGGTGCAGTTACTGAGGAGACGAACAGGGCAAGCAGGAGGTGGGCAGGAGGTGGAGGGCGGAAGAAGAGAGAGGAGGGAACCGAGATGCGGCTGCGTGGCACACGTGGCGGCCTCCGGGAGCTGTGGGGAGCGCTCCACCGCCCACGCCAGCCTCTCCTCGGCCACCATACTTCTCACCCCTGGTGCGCACCCTATACTCCTCTCGGCGACGTGGGGCCGGTGATATTCGGACCTACTTGTCATTGAGATACAACAGACGATTACGGGTGAGGTTTCTCTGTGCGCGCTCTCGGTCTATGACAGTGGGCCGAGCGACGCTGTCCCAGCTGTCAGTGTCTGTGTGTTTTCAGCTCTGGCCTCTGGGGCGAAGACTTGCGCAGCGGTCTAATTTGACTGCTCCTGAAACGGAAACGAGAGCGCCCATGTCTGGCTCGTCAATGACGCGTGGGGCCCGCCACCCCGCCCATGGAAAAACCGTGTGCGCATAGCTGTTTTGGCGCCGTAGGATGTCCGTGTCGCCGGCGCGCCGACTGAGGCCCGAGTGTTGGGACGATTTCTGGCCGTTGGATGCAGACTCGGCGTGATCCCACGGACGGAAGCTCTGGAGGGTACAGCAGGCTTGTCTACGAAGGAGACGGAGTTTCTCTACGCGCACGCTTGAAACCTACACGGTGGGAGGTACTTCGTGACTTGAGGTGGCCACGACGACGTGGAATCCTCCTATTGGTTGCCGGCAACCATTTCCCGGCTGCAATATGCTGGGAACTTTGCGTGTGGATCGATGGATTGAGGTGTGGACTAGGGAATTCCATTGAGAACTCCTCGGGGTTTTCTTAGCTCAGCTGACATAATAATCGCAGTCATCCTCTTACTTCGGCTTTGGCGTTTTGCAATTATGTTATTTTAGTATTTTCTCACCTGTAGAGCAGTGTTAATGTTATTTTAGTATTTTCCCACCTGTAGAGCAGTATTTATTATATTTTAGCATTTTCCCACCGCTAGTCGTAAGAGCAGCAGTACTATGGTTACGCCGTTCACCGGCCGCAGCGCCCAGTGTCCGCGGATCCCACCGATCATTATTGCTTTATCGTGGCGTGGAAGAACAAAGCAAAGGAGGAGGGTCATTTCGCCGGTGTTTGCCGGCGTTTTCACATCTCGCCAACTTCCTTCTCTCTCATGCGCACATCGCCGGATTTCGCCGCCGCGCCGATTATAATACCCGCTCTAAGGTGCTTACAAAAAAGATGACGAAGCGTCTTTAAGATGGTGTTGACCGAGGAACGGAGTTTTGGGTTTATCACAATTCAAAAATACTTTAGATGATACTACATTTAATGTTGGTACAATAAGTTTTAAAACTTTTCGCAATGCAAGTGCTACTGATGCAGCTTGCTTTACTAATTTGTTTGTCAATATTTAGCTTCTTTCCATCTCTAAAGGCCGCCTTTAACTATTCGAGCATGTGTTAATGTGTGTATTAATGACTCTAAAATGTCGATACTTGTATTTTTATAGGGAGAAATAGATCCATATACAATTCAAGCAAAATAACAATGGCCAAGTTCATAAAATGAACTACAATGAGATGGAAGATTTGATAGGTAATGTGTAATTGTGTATGAAGGAGGAGC